>CM059426.1:213703811-213758535 GCA_030390025.1 Squalus acanthias | reverse complement strand
GGAGCGCCGCACTGTCGGAGGGGCAGTACTGAGGGAGCGCCGCACTGTCGGAGGGGCGGTACTGAGGGAGCGCCGCACTGTCGGAGGGGCGGTACTGAGGGAGTGCCGCACTGTCGGAGGGGCGGTACTGAGGGAGCGCCGCACTGTCGAAGGGGCGGTCCTGAGGGAGCACTGCACTGTCGGAGGGACGGTACTGAGGGAGTGTCGGAGGGGCAGTACTGAGGGAGCGCCGCACTGTCGGAGGGGCAGTACTGAGGGAGCGCCGCACTGTCGGAGGGGCGGTACTGAGGGAGCGCTGCACTGTCGAAGGGGCAGTACTGAGGGAGCGCCGCACTGTCGGATGAGACGTGTTCCTTGAGATCCATTGGTTCACATGGACAGAGATGACCAGGGAGTTTTCCTCTGTCCACGACCAATTCACCTTACTACCAATATCACCAAATAATAATCTCTCCAAGCTCAATAGTATGCCCCATTATCACTGCACTGCAAAGAAAGAAGTGCGTGCAGCACTTTGTTTGAGGCCTCGGTGTCCTGTTCGACCCCGAGCTGAGCTTCTGAACCCACATCTGCTCCGTCGCAAAAGACCGCCTACTTCCACCTTCGTAACATCGCCCGTCTCCGCTCCTGCCTCAGTCCATCTGCATCTGAAACCCTTATACATGGTTTTGTTACCTCTAGACTCAACTATTCCAGCACTCCCCTGGCCGGGAATCTTCCACCTTCCGTAAACTTCAACTCATCCAAAACTCTGCTGCCCGTGTCCTAACTCGCACCCAGTCCCGTTCACCCATCACCCCTCCTGTGCTCGCTGACCTACATTGGCTCCCGATGTAGCAACGCCTCGATTTTAAAATCCTCATGTTCAAATCCCTCCATGGCCTCACTCCTCCCTCTCTCTATAATTCTCCATGATGTGGAAATGCCGGTGTTGGACTGGGGTGGACAAAAGTGAGAAGTCGCACAACACCAGGTTATAGTCCAACAGCTTTATTTAAAATTACGAGCTTTCGGAGCTGCTGCCCCTTCGTCAGGTAAAGGTACAATGAGGGAATCGATTACACCGTATATATACACAGAGAACAATGTGTCTGCAGAGATACAATCTGTTATGGGAAGCATTACATCAAAGACACCTCAGAGTACAGCTAAGACAATGAGGTGGGTCACGGGGTCCAACGTGTCAAATGTTGCCGTCTGCAGTTAAGCTTTTAACTTTTTTTTGTTTGGGTTTTTTTTGTGTTTTTTTTTAAACTGGAAAGACAGACAATGATGTCGAGTCACGTTCTGTAGCGTGACATGAACCCGAGATCCCGGTTGAGGCCGTCCTCATGGGTGCGGAACTTGGCTATCAGTTTCTGCTCGATGATTTTGCATTGTCGTGTGTCTCGAAGGCCACCTTGGAGAACGCTAACCCGCAGATCCGAGGCTGGATGTCCTTGACTGCTGAAGTGTTCCCCGAGTGGGAGGTAACAATCCTGCCTGGCGAATGTTGCGCAGTGTCCGTTCATACGTTGTCTCAGTGTCTGCATGGTCTCGCCGATGTACCATGCTCCGGGGCATCCTTTCCTGCAACGTATCAGGTAGACAATGTTGGCCGAGTCACATGAGTATGTACCATGTACCTGGTGGGTAGTGTCCTCACATGTGATGATGGTATCTGTGTTGATGATCTGGCATGTCTTGCAGAGGTTGCCGTGGCAGGGTTGTGTGGTGTCGTGGTCACTGTTCTCCTGACAGCTGGGTAATTTGCTGCGAACGATGGTACTTTTGAGGTTAGGCGGCTGCTTGAAGGCGAGTAGTGGGGGCGTGGGGATGGCCTTAGCAAGGTGTTCGTCATCATCGATGACATTATCCGCATCATGACTTATCACTTGGAGGGTGCGTGTCTAGGTGGGGTGGAGGAACAAAGGGATCTCAGAGTACAAATACACATCACTCAAAGTTGCGACACAGGTTAACAAGGCCATAAAAAAGCAAACCAAGCACTAGGGTTTATTTCTAGAGGGATAGAATTGAAAAGTGGGGAAGTTATCCTAAACCCATATCGAACCTTGGTTAGACCACACTTGGAGTACTGCGTACAGTTCTGGTTGCCATATTATTGAAAGGATATAGAAGCACTGGAGAGGGTGCGGAGAAGATTTACAAGGATAATACCTAGGGTTATGCTGATAGAGTTAGATGAGGAAAGACGGGAGGAGGCTCGAGTGGAGCATAAATGCCGGCATGGACTGGTTGGGCCGAATGGCCTGTTTCTGTGCCGTATATCCGATGTCATCCTCTGTAATTCTGGCCTCTTGTGCCTCCCCCATTTCCTTCACCCCCACATTAAAGTGTGTTACAGAGCAGAAATGCATCAACATTGAGATAGCGCCATGAACTGGAAGCAAGAATCTTAACTGATGTTTCTCAGTGTTCGTGTAACCCTGAGATGTCTGAGGTCCTTGAGTCGGATTCCAGCCTGTGTTTTATTTAAATGTGCAGAGCTGTATGTACACAGCACGAACCGAGCTCTCGGGAGGCAGTTTTATTTAGTTTTTTGGCAAGTTATTACTTACCACTGTTGGTATCGAGTTGGTCGCAGTCAGTCAAACGATGTGTTTTCATTGTGAATCTTCTGAAGTTGGTGGCAGTAGTGATGAGGGTAGTTTAAAAAAGAAAATAGCCGTCCTACTGTCATATCATGCTGGGTGCTGAAGGAGGGAAGTCACCTCAGTGAGGTCACCACAACACAGATGTTTAGAAATAGGATAATTTACTTAAGACGGCCAATAAAAATCATCATAGCATTATACAACGCAGTCAGGAGGCCATTCGGCCCGTCGTGCCTCTTTGAAAGAGCTCTCCAATTAGTCCCAATCCCCCTGCTCTTTCCCCATCGCCCAGCAAATATTTTCCTTTTCAAGTATTTATCCAATTTCCATTTGAAGTGCAATCCAGATCATCATAACTCGCTACATAAAATTTCCCCCCTGGATTTTTTGGCAATTATATTAAATCTGTCCTCCCACCACTGGGAGCAGTTTCTCCCAATCGACTCTTATCAAATCCCTCATAATTTTGAACACCTCTATTAAATCTCCTCTTAACCTTCTCTGCTCTAAGGAGAACAACCCCAGCTTCTCCAGTCTCTCCACATAACTGAAGTCCCTCATCCCTGGGACCATTCTAGTAAATCTCCTCCGCACCCTCTCCAAGGCCTTGACATCCTTCCTAAAGTGCGGTGCACAGAAAATGACAGCACTGCCACCCTACAGTCCTCGAACTAGGTGAAGACCACTAGTTGAGTTACGGAGGTTCTGCTTTTCCCACCCCCACGCATCTCCGTGCAAGTCCACTGGGCCTTTTAGCTTCACAACAGGACAGTTGAAAGCATACGCAAGGCTTGCTGGGCAGAGCAGAGCTCATCCATTTACTAAACATGACTTGTGGGGTTTAACTGCAGCACATGACTAAGTCTTTAGCACGTCGATATGGTGGCTTTTGCATGGCCACCCAGCTGCTGAATCCGTACTCCTTCAGTATTCCCATCCCATCCAGTGTGGAGAGACACAAAATGAAGGTAGATTACCGACCTGCTGGGGACCACCAACAACAACTTGTATTTATATAGCGCCTTTAACGTAGTAAAACGTCCCAAGGCGCTTCACAGGAGCGATTATCAAACACAATTTGACACCGAGCCACATAAGGAGATATTAGGACAGGTGACCAAAAGCTTGGTCAAAGAGGTCGGTTTTAAGGAGCGTCTTAAAGGAGGAGAGAGAGGCGGAGAGGTTTAGGGAGGGAATTCCAGAGCTTGGGGCCCAGGCAGCTGAAGGCACGGCCGCCAATGGTGGAGCGATTAAAATCGGGGATACACAAGAGGCCAGAATTGGAGGAGCGCAGAGATCTCGGAGGGTTGTGGGGCTGGAGGAGGTTACAGAGATAGGGAGGGGGGCGAGACCGTGAAGGGATTTGAAAACCAGGATGAGAATTTTTAAAATCGAGGCTTTGCCAAACCGGGAGCCAATGTAGGTCAGTGAGCACAGGGGGTGATGGGTGAACCCATCCAACCTAGAGGTGGTCCAGGGCAGAGTTTTCTTTGGGTTGGTGTTGAAGGTTAGTTTTCAGTTTAGCTCCCCGATTAAATTAAAATGGCTTGAGTCCTGAGCTTTATGTGGAACAAGAGCCGGAGACACCACCCAACTGCAGTACAATGGTGAAGTGCCTCCCCCATCAAACTAGACTGTACTTCAACCGTGTGTGGAGAATGAATATGACTCTACTTGCAAAGTAAGCTATCCCTTCCTTAGTGCTGTTTTTTAGTCCATTGAAACTGGAGCGACCTGGCATTAATCCCCTCTACTGTGAAGTAGCTACCAATACAAGGGAAGCAACGAGATAGCGTCAGATATATCATGTAGAGCAGACCAGATTATAGATGGAAGTGGTGATGACTGTTAGGGAGGGAGTTCCAGGATTTTGACCCAGCGACGATGAAGGAACGGCCGATATATTTCCAAGTCAGAATGGTGTGTGGAACTTGGAGGTGGCGGTGTTGATGGGCATCTCACCCCACCAGCAGAACCCCTTCCTTTCTCCCTCGTGTGTTTATCCAGCTTCCCCATAAATGTATCATAATTGTGAGGAATCTTGTTTAAAATGCCATTCATATAACTTTAACCAGTTTTGATCTGTTTATTTCCAGTTATCCTGCTGTGTGCGAATTCCTACAACACAATAATTTATTATCAGTAATCCGAGCTCATGAGGCACAGGATGCTGGGTAGGTGCTCATTTTTACTTCAAAAATGTATTTTTGTTACTGTTTAATTGAATAATTAAATCCTGTGTAATAAAATAAATACTGGGTGTACCAGTGAGTGATCAAATTATGTTTATTAAATCCAATCAATTAATAAATCCTGGATGCGCTGGTGACTGAGCCCTGTGTAGTGATCAAATGTTGGGTGTAGCAGCGACCAGCGCGAGGTAATTACAAGGGAGGCCATTCGTTCCATCGAAATTCATCCATGCCGCAAGATCCTAAAATCTGCTGCACTGCATCATCCAATTGTTGCATAAATGCTTCTAGACTCTCTCTGCAAGAACTTTCTCTATAAAAGGCAAAATATTGCGGATGCTGGAAATCTTAAATATAAACGGAAAATGCTGGAAACACTCAGCAGGTCGGGCATAAGAATTCGGAGCAGGAGTCGGCCATTCGGCCCCTCGAGCCTGCTCCGCCATTCAATAAGATCATGGCTGATCATCGACCTCATCTCCACTTTCCCGCCCGATCACCATATCCCTTGATTCCCTTAATATTCAAAAATCTAGCGATCTCTGTCTTGAATATACTCAACGACTGAGCCTCCACAGCCCTCTGGGGTAGAGAATTCCCAAGATTCACAACCCTCTGAGTGAAGAAATTTCTCCTCATCTCAGTCCTAAATGGCCGACCCTTTATTCTGAGACTGTGACCCCTAGTTCTAGACTCTCCAGCCAGGGGAAACATCCTCCCTGCATCTACCCTGTCAAGCCCTGTAAGAATTTTGTATGTTTCAATGAGATCACCTCTAATTCTTCTAAACTCTAGAGAATATCGGCCTAGTCTACTCAATCTCTCCTCATAGGACAATCCCCCCATCCCAGGAACCAGTCTGGTGAACCTTCGTTGCACTCCCTCTATAACAAGTATATCCTTCCTTAGGTAAGGAGACCAAAACTGTACACAGTACTCCAGGTGTGGTCTCACCAGGGCCCTATATAATTGCAGTAAGACATCTTTACTCTTATACTCAAATCCTCTTGTAATAAAGGCCAACCTACCATTTGCTTTCCTAATTGCTTGCTGAACCTGCATGTTAACTTTCAGTGATTTGTGTACAAGGACACCCAGGTCCCTCTGAACACCAACATTTCCCAATCTCTCACCATTTAAAAAAATACTCTGCTTTTCTATTTTTCCTACCAAAGTGGATAACTTCACATTTCTCCACATTATATTCCATTTGCCATGTTCTTGCCCACTCACTTAGCCTGCCTATATCCCCTTGAAGCCTCCTTTGCATCCGCCTCACAACTTACATTCCCACCCAGCTTTGTAATCCTAGCCTCTGTGGAGGGAGAAATAGAGTTCATGTTTTCCAGTTCTGATGAAAGGTCACCGACCTGAAACGTTGACTCTGTTTCTCTCTCCACAGATGTTGCCTGACCTGCTGAGTGTTTCCAGCATTTTCTGTTTATATTTCAGACCTTTCTCAGTTGGTTCGGTGGGCAGCACTCTCACCTCTGAGTCAGAAGGTTGAGAGTTCAAGTCCCACTCCAGGGGCTTGAGCACAAAAATCTAGGCTGACACTCCCAGTGCAGTACTGAGGGAGTGCCGCACTGTCGGAGGTGCCGTCTTTCAGATGAGACATTCAACCGAGGCCCCGTCTGCTCTCTCAGGTGGATGTAAAAGATCCCACGGCACTATTTCGAAGAAGAGCAGGGGAGTTCTCCCCGGTGTCCTGGCCAATATTTATCCCTCAATCAACGTAACAATAAAACAGATTATCTGGTCATTTATCACATTGCTGTTTGTGGGAGCTTGCTGTGTGCAAATTGGCTGCTGCGTTTCCTACATTACAACAGTGACTACACTTCAAAAATACTTCATTGGTTGTAAAGCGCTTTGGGACGTCCTGAGGTCGTGAAAGGTGCTGGAGAAATGCTTTCTAAATGTTGCACTTGTCCACATTAGAGTTCATCTGCCATTGTTCTGCTCACGAACATATTTCGTCAAACTCATTCTGTAACTTCTGAGCTGCCTTCTCTGATTTTGCTTCTCCTCCTGGTTTGGTATCGCCTACAAATTTGAGCACTTTGCATTGAGCTTCTGAATCTAGGCTACTTGCATAAAGTAGAAACAGCAGTGGTCCCAACACTAACTCCAGGGCTCCCCGCGGGCCCACTTCCCATTCAGAATCCATTTGGATATCTGTTTACTACAACAACAACTTGTATTTATGCAGCGCCTTTAACATCTCAAGGCGCTTCACAGGAGCGATTATCAATCAGAAATTGACACCGAGCCACATGAAGTATTTGGATAGACGACCAAAAGCTTGGTCAAAGGGGTAGGTTTTAAGGAGCGTCTTAAAGGAGGAGAGAGAGGTAGAGAGGCGGAGAGGTTTAGGGAGGGAATTCCAGAGCTTGGGGCCCAGACAGCTGAAGGCACGGCCGCCAATGGTGGAGCGATGGAAAATCGGGGGATGCGCAAGAGGCCAGAATTGGAGGAGCGCAGCGGGATTGGGAGGACAGTGGAGGTTAGGGGGCGGGGAATTACGAATAATTCCCTTCAGATATTTCTGAAGGCTCTCACTTTGATAATGAGCCAAAGCTAATGGATTTTCTGCCCTAGTGAAAAAGTTTTGCAGTGGGACTTTGGTGATTACCAGTTTCTAGTTTCACACGATTGTTGGTGCACACAGCTTGCAAACTTCTCTGTCCCAGCAGTCTACCAGCTCAGTCCAAGATATCATTAATAAAATGTACTCATATGACCAAATGTGAATAAGAATTCATCAAATAATGTGGTGGAATAATTCCTGCAGTACGGAAGCTATCTCGGCCAATGATGATGCCAGTTGTACTTTGGGTGACGGGAAATCCACAATCAATCTACATTAAATCCTTCTGCCGTTTACTAGACAGAGTAGATAGAGAGAAACTGTTCCCATTGGCGGAAGGGTCGAGAACCAGAGGACACAGATTTAAGGTGATTGGCAGAAGAACCAAAGGCGACATGAGGAAAAACTTTTTTACTCAGCGAGTGGTTCGGATCGGGAATGCGCTGCCTGAAAGGATGGTGGAGGCAGATTCAATCGTGGCTTTCAAAAGGGAATTGGATAAGTACCTGAAGGAAAGAAATTTGCAGGGCTACGGGGAAAGGGCGGGGGAATGGGACTAGCTGAAGTGCTCTTGCAGAGAGCTGGCACGGGCTCGATGGGCCGAATGGCCTCCTGTGCTGTAACCATTCTATGAGTCCACTAGCAAACTCCTGTAACGCAAAACCAAGCTCAGTTCGACAGGTTTAAAGTGATGATTATCAGGAATTTCTTCTCTCACACAATATATTTTAAGTAACAATTCCTGGCATTTCTTAGCTATTGAGCCTGTGCGCAGTAAGTTGAATGTGGAGGGTAGAGCGATGGTTTTGGGGCCCAGCTATGCTGTTTGGGCAATGCTGAGGTTTGTTCTATTAAAACTCAATCAGAATGTACAAAAATTGACGGGCAGGTAAAGACCAGCTGGTCCATCAAGCCTGTCCCACACCATGATGGCCAGAGCATCCTCCGTCTCCTCCTCCTCCTCCCCCACCCCCACCCTCCGGCACCCATTGCCATGTAAGCTCCTGGGAGAGGCGGAAAAAAAACCAGGCCCAATAAAGGAAAAAAATACTCTGGGGAAAATTCCTCCCCGACCCACTCGGGCGATGGAAACCAGCCCAGGAGATCCAAGATTCTGTGTGATGCGCTCTCTGCCCCAGTCAGGAACCGCTCCAGCCCCCTCCTGAAGGGATACGGAGAGTCAGCACCCAGTGCACCAACCAGCAGCACGTTCCAGGGGCTCTCGCTATGGACAGCTGTGCTTATTGATCGCCCGCTGGGGACTTTTCGATCACCAACCACTGCTTCAGACTAAAATGTGACAGTAGGGTAACGGCACAGGTTCTGAAAGGTGAAATTAGCCCCGTTACCAAAGAATTATTGACGATGTGGGATGGGCATCCTCACAGGCCATTGGAGGCAAAAAAAACCCTGAGTCTTTCCAGAAACATTTGGAGACTGCGATGGAGTGGGGACTGTAGCATCTTTCTTCACAGATGCGCTGAGATGAAACGTGTGGCCTTCACCACCCTTCTCTGTCTAGTTAACCGGGTTCCATTTAGAACTAATGGCAATGACATACTTAACTCCTCCTCGCCATGGTGACAGAACTAATCATTACTCACTGCACGACTGTGGTAACTTCACCAAAAGAGAAATAGTCAACAAAAAAAAGTTTATTTCCGAGATTCCGCAATCAATTTCTGCGGCAGATGAATGCTAGACTTTGGTTAATGGATCTTAGACGCTGGCTGTAATGGGCGCCCAGCGCTGGCTGTAACGGGCGCTAGACTTGGGGTGTAATCATGTTCTATTGATCTTCGCAGGTACCGAATGTACAGAAAGAGCCAAACAACAGGCTTCCCTTCACTAATTACCATCTTTTCAGCTCCCAACTACCTGGATGTCTATAATAACAAAGGTATGGGAATGTACACCACTGGTATTAGTGAATGTCTAATTAACGCGCCGCTGAATTGTGTCAAGGGGGTACCTCAGACTAGCAGTGTTCTTGGGGGCCTGATCCTCGGGTACCTGAGGGAAGCAGCACCTCCTTCCTGTTGTATTTGAAGGGAATGATTTGCAATTCCGACCTTTTCTTTTCAAACGTTTGCTGTGATTGTGACTGCCACCTTGAGCGTTCCAAAGCTGGGTGCTGAACCCTTGACGTGTTTGCGCCAAGTCTTGGGGAGTTCTGACTCACCAGCGGCGCTGCCACACTGAGCATGTGCAGACGTTGAGCTGCACAATATCGACTTGTTTACAAAAAAAGAGCAAGTTGTGGGATGAGGTGAGAGAAATTTAGAGCTTGGGTTCTGTGTCTGAGCTGCTAACCCATCAGTGCAACAAATTAAGAGCAGTGTGCAATAGTTTATAAATCATGTCATGTCATTGTTGTAAAATACAATGTGACCCGAGCATCTTGATGCAGACTTGTTTGGACACATTTCACATGCGTTGGGCTACAAGGTAGAATCTTTTTGGATTCAACTTAGTAAAGTTAGCTGAACTCTTACTCCTTCCCTGAATGGGAAACTTTCTTTTCATAGAATCATAGAAATTTGCGGAGGCCATTCGGCCCATCGTGTCTGTGCTGGCCGACCAAAGAGCTCTCCAGCCTAATCCCACTTTCCAGCTCTTGGTCCGTAGCCCTTCAAGTGCATATCCAAGTACTTTTTAAATATGCTGAGGGTTTCTGCCTCTACCACCCTTTCAGGCAGTGAGTTCCAGACCCCCACCACCCTCTGGGTGAAAAAAGTTCTCCTCAACTCCCCTCTAATCCTTCTACCAATTACTTTAAATCTCTGCCCCCTGGTTATTGACACAGTGGCAGTGGAAAATTGTGCAGTTGCTTTGTGGAAGAGGCTGGTCTTCTGCCTTTGAAGACCTCAATGGTTGTTCCGCACTCGGTTTGAGATGGTAAATCCCATTCCCCAATCCAACCTTATTTAGGGAGCTTAGTGGTATTACTATGCCTTGGACATTTTGTACTTTAGCATTAAGTAATAATCACACTGGTATATTTCGACTTGTACATGTTCCTAAAACTTGGCTGTTGGTCGTAGACGGTGTATATGAAAGGCTTTCCCATTATCGTTGGTGAATGTTGAGTGTGTTATTGATCCATGCTTCAGTTGTGTGCTGTCAGGCTTTGTAGAAGTGTACTCCTGACCTAGTATTGATAGTACGGTGTTATCGATACTTAAGTACTGTAGCATGCTGAGATCACACTATGCATTCCAGCAGTAAGGTTTCGTTAGTATTATTTGAGGTTGAATTGATGCACGGTCTGCTGGGATTTCAATCATCAAATGACATTTGTAAAGAACTGCTACATTTCATTAAATACCAGCATAGCCACTGATGCAGCGTGAAAACAGGCTGAGGTGGTGAGTGATCATTCCCAATTCGTTCTGTGTTACAAGTTTCATTCTTTATAAACTTGATACAGCACAGGGGGAGGCCATTCGACCCATCGTGCCTGTGCCGGCTCTTTGAACGAGCTCTCCAATTAGTCCCACTCCCCCCTGCTCTTTCCCCCATAGCCCTGCAAATTTTTTCCCTTCAAGTATTTATCCAATTCCCTTTTGAAAGTTATTATTGAATCTGCTTCCACCGCCCTTTCAGGCAGCGCGTTCCAGATCACAACAACTCGCTGCGTAAAAACATTCTCATCTCCCCTCTGGGTCTTTTGCCAATGATCTTCAATCTGTGTCCTCTGGTTACCGACCCTCCTGCCACTGGAAACACTTTCTCCTTATCTGCTCTTAAAAGCCCCTCATAATTTTGAACACCTCTATTAAATCTCCCACAGTGTCAGCTGTGGCTCAGTTGGTCGCACTCTCGCCTCTGAGTCAGAAGGTTGTGGGGTCAAGTCCTACTCCAAGGACTTGAGCACATAACGCAAGGCTGACACTCCCAGTGCAGTGCTGAGGGAGTGCTGCACTGTCGGAGGTGCCGTCTTTCGGATGAGACGTTAAACCGAGGCCCCGTCTGCCCTCTCAGGTGGACGTAAAAGATCCCATGGCACTATTTCGAAGAAGAGCAGGGGAGTTATCCCCGGTGTCCTGGGGACAATATTTATCCCTCAATCAACATCACTAAAAACAGATTATCTGGTCATTATCACATTGCTGTTTGTGGGATCTTGCTGTGCGCAGATTGGTTGCCGTGTTTCCCACATTACAACAGTGACTACACTTCAAAAAAAAAAGTACTTCATTGGCTGTAAAGCGCTTTGAGACGTCCGGTGGTCGTGAAAGGTGCTATATAAATCTTTTTTTCTCCCCTTAACCTTCTTTGCTCTAAGACTTCTCCAGTCTCTCCACATAACTAAAAGTCCCACATCCCTGGTACCGTTCCAATAAATCTCTGCACCCTCTCCAAGGCCTTGACATTCTTCCTAAAGTGTGCGGTGCCCAGAATTGGACACAATTCTCCAGCTGAGGCCCAACCAGTGTTTTATAAAGGTTTAGCATAACCTCCTTGCTTTTGTCCTCTCTGCTTCTGTTTATAAAGCCCAGGATCCCGTATGCTTCTTAAACAGCCTTCTCAACTTGTCCTGCCACCTTCAAAGATTTGTGGGCATACACCCCCAGGTCGCTCTCTTCCTGCACCCCCTTTCAAAATTGTCCCATCTTTCCTAAACTTCTGCACTGGCTCATCATTCTTTCCTCTTACTAATGCTGTGGCTTGAGATGATTCTTTGTACATCAAAGGTCCTATATTAATGCAAGTTCTTATCTATAAAGCTAATTCTTAAAAACTAGGAGTGGGAGGATCTATCAAAATTAGGAAATAACTGAAACATTTAAAATGATGACTAGTCTTATTGACATTGTGACTTATAATCAGTCTTGGAATTCCCTGCTCTGCCTTTTCTGCTGTCTAAATATCCACCCTGTCGATGCATTAAACGCGTCTTTCAGTTTTTTCAGAAGTTCTGAATGTTTTCTACAGTTTGATTTTTCTTCCTGCACAAATGAGAGGCGTCTCGGCAAGGTGTGTGGATGTAGGAAGCAAGATTTTTAAAAAAAAATTTTTTTTAAATTTCCCTACCCTACCAGCCCGGCGAGTTTTGGAAGTGAAAGGTCAGAGTATCTGTTTCTGTTTCCTGAAAGATCAAAAAACTAGCGCAAGAGCTCGGGAGCCCAGCCAGGATAAATGGGGCCCGTCAAATCTGCCAACAGAATGTGCTGGGAAAATAATCTCATTGTTTCCCTGTTAATTGGCCCGATTTTCAGAGTCAGACGTCAATGCTATTGACTCTCAAAGCGGTAAACTTCGGTATTAAAGGGGCAACGTCCCAATTGGTTGAGTAATTGATACATCACTGAGGCACTTACATATCATGATTGTAGTTAGGTTGGGCCTATACTCATTGGAGTTTAGAAGAATGAGAGGTGATCTTATTGAAACATGTAAGATTCTGAGGGGGCTCGACAGGGTAGATGCAGGGAGGATGTTTCCCCTCGTGGGGGAATCTAGAACTCGGGGGCATAATTTCAGAATAAAGGGTCGCCCATTTAAAACTGAGATGAGGAGAAATTTCTTCTGAGGGTCGTAAATCTGTGGAATTCTCTACCCCGGAGAGCTGTGGAGGCTCAGTCATTGAATATATTTAAGGTGGAGATAGACAGATTTTGAACAATAAGGGAGTGATGGGCTATGGGGAGTGGGCAGGGAAATGGAGCTGAGCCCTAGATCAGATCAGCCATGATCTCATTGGGTGGCGGAGCAGGTTCGAGGGGCCGAATGGCCGACTCCTGTTCCTATTTCTTATGTTCTTATGACCCATTATTCCCCTTTTCCTTCCCCCCCCCCCCCACAAAAATGCTTTGCCCAAATCATCTCTGCCTAAATCTTCTGACGAAGACTTACTCCTTCAAAGATAATGTCAGTGCCTGTATATCTAAGGCAGTAGGTCAGACTCTCCGTGATTTCTTTACGCAAAGAATCAACACCTACTTGCATCTATATAGAATCACAGAATGGTTACTGCACAGAAGGAGGCCATTCGGCCCGTCGAGCCCGTGCTGGCTCTCTGCAAGGGCACTTCAGCTAGTCCCACTCCCCCACCCTTTCCCCGTAGCCCTGCAAATTTTTCCTTCAGATACTTCTCCAACTCCCTTTTGAAAGCCACGATTGAATCTGCCTCCACCACCCTCTCAGGCAGTGCATTCCCGATCCTAACCACTCGCTGCATAAAAATGTTTTTCCTCATGTCGCCTTTGGTTCTTCTGCCAATCACCTTAAATCTGTGTCCTCTCGTTCTCGACCCTTCTGCCAATGGGAACAGTTTCTCTCTATTTACTCTGTCTAGACCCCTCATGATTTTGAACAACTCCATCAAATCTCCTTTCAACCTTCTCTGCTCTAAGGAGAACAACCCCAGCTTCTCCAGTCTATCCACGTAACTGAAGTCCCTCATTCCTGGAATCATTCTTGTAAATCTTTTCTGCACCCTCTCTAAGGCCTTCACATCCTTCCTAAAGTGCGATGCCCAGAATTGGACACACTACTCCAGTTGCGGCCGAACCAGTGTTTTATAAAAGTTCATCATACAGCGCCTTTAACATAGTAAAACATCCCAAGGCGCTTCACAGGAGTGATTATCAGACAAAATTTGACACCGAGCCACATAAAGAGATATTAAGACAGGTGACCAAAAGCCTGGTCAGAGAGGTAGGGGTTTCAAGGAGCATCTTAAAGGAGGAGAGAGAGGCGGAGAGGTTTAGGGAGGGAATTCCAGAGCTCGGGGCCCAGACAGCTGAAGGCACGGCCGCCAATGGTGGAGCGATGGAAATCGGGGATGTGCAAAACCAGAACTGGAGGTGTGCAGAGATCTTGTAGGGTTGTGGGGCTGGTGGAGGTTACAGAGATGGGGAGGGACGGAGCCATGGAAGGATTTGAACATGAGGATGAGAATTTTTAAATTGAGGCGTTGCCGGACCGGGAGCCAATGTCGGTCAGCGAGCATAGGGGGTGATGGGTGAACGGGACTTGGTCAAGTTTACGGAGGGTGCAAGGTGGGAGAGCGTTGGAATAGTCGTGTCTAGAGGTAACAAAGGCACAAATGAAATCAGTACTTTCATCAATGTCTCTCTGTTATCTAATAATACCAGCGGTGAGCATTGGAATAGATTGAAACTTAAAACCCTACTTTGTTTATGGTACAATGTAAAGACCACACAGCGCACAACCGATCAGAAGACAAGAATTAAACATCTGGGTTGGAGCCCTTCCAGTAACGTGGGCTAGGCGAGTGGTCACGAAATGTACAGACGTGGAAATCCCAGTTACTGGAGCAGGAATGTTGCCATGGAGGGAGTGCAGCGAAGATTCACCAGACTGATACCTGGGATGGCAGGAATGACGTATGAAGAGAGATTGGGTCGATTGGGCTTGTATTCGCTAGATTTTAGAAGAATGAGAGGGGATCTCATTGAAACTTATAAAATTCTAACAGGACTAGACAGACTAGATGCAGGAAGGATGTTCCCGATGGCGGGGAGTCCAGAACCAGGGGTCACAGTCTAAGGATAAGGGATTTAGGACTGAGATGAGGAGGAATTTCTTCACCCAGAGAGTGGTGAACCTGTGGAATTCTCTACCACAGAAGGCAGTTGAGGCCAATTCATTAAATATATTCAAGAAGGAGTTAGATATATTTCTTAAGGCTAAATGGATCAAGGGATATGGGGAGAAAGCAGGGACAGGGTACTGAGTTTGGATGATCAGCCATGATCTCATTAAATGGTGGAACAGGCTCAAGGGGCTGAATGGCCTACTCCTGCTCCTATCTTCTATGTTGAACAAGTCTATACCAGCCGGGCAGACAGTCATCACTCCCACTGAAATAATCTTTGGCCTCGTTAAATTTCGGTTCAATTTTCTTGTTTTGTCTTCAGTTTCCCTTTTTGTTTTGCTTTCTCCTCTGCCATGAGTTCAGTCCATGCGCTGCTCGGTGTTTTGTCCGTTCGTGATTCTGTCGAAGTTCTTGTCTTAAGTACCTCGATATCTCCACTTGCTGATGAGCGAGCCACATTAATGTGTTTGTGCAGTGTCTCGATACAGTCAACACAATTCCAATGACCAAAGTATGACGTGATTAGCCTCTTCTCTCCCACTGAGTTTTCATTAATACTTGAGTTAAGCAAAATGTTTTCTATTTTAATTATGAATTTAATGTGATTCTTGGGTTGGGGTGTGGGGAGGATATGCGAGAGTGTGTGTATATGTATGTAATATAAATGCTCTTTGTAATGGCAGCATCATAGCGGGAAAAAAATATGCTGGGGACCAACGTTCCCTTTAATTTTTTTGATGTGCGTGGGCCCTTTAAGGGGCTTCGCTAGCCGTTCAAAATACCACGTATGCGCAGTTTTTCCCCGTTGAAAAGCCGGTGAGCTGGCTGCGCGGGAGGTCCAGAGCGCTGCGCAGCTTAAAGGGAACATTGCTGGTGACCCAGATTTGGCACTAAGTCAGTTACATACCACTGCTCCAACAGAAGTGTTTCAGGTCACCTTACACTGTGTGGTTTAACAGTAGAAGAGGAATAGATTTGAAAAGCAGAGACGTTACGTTAAACTTGTATCAAACCTGGGTTAGACCACACTCGGAGCACTGGGAACAGCTCTGGTCTCCGTATTATAAAAAGGAAATGGAGGCACAGGAGAAGGTGCAAAAAAGATTTACTAAAATGATACCAGTTCTTTTCTCTTGAAAAGAGAAGGCCGAGGGGTGAACTGATAGAGGGCTTTAAGATTATGAAAGGGTTCGATAGGGTAGACGTAGAGAAGATGTTTCCACTTGTGGGGGAGACCAGAACTAGGGGCCATCAATATAAGAGAGTCACTAATAAATCCAATAGGGAATTCAGGAGAAACTTCTTTCCCCAGAGAGTGGTGAGAATGTGGAACTCGCTACCACAGTGGGTGGTTGAGGCGAATAGCAGAGATGTATGTAAGGGGAAGCTGGATAAGTACATGAGGGAGAAAGGAATAGAAGGGTATGTTGATGGGATGAGATGAAGAGGGGTGGGAGGAGGCTGGTGTGGAGCATAAACACCAGATTGGACCGGTTCGGCCGAATGGCCTGTTTCTGTGCTGTAAATACTTGACAACTTTGTAAAGTTTCCCCTTTATCCCCTCTCCGGTGGGTGCACAGGTCTGATTTTCTCCTCCACCTCCAAACACAAACTAATTTTGATTATCTGATTTCAGGTCAGATGAAATATTTTTTTGTTGAGAAGTGATTTTACCAAGGCTGCCACCTCTGTAACATCGCCCGTCTCCGCCCTTGCCTCAGCTCATCCGCTGCTGAAACCCTCATCCATGCCTCTGTTACCTCTAGACTTGACTATTCCAACGCTCTCCTGGCTGGCCTCCCACATTCCACCCTCTGTAAATTTGAGCTCATCCAAACCTCTGCTGCCCGTGTCCCAACTCGCGCCAAGTCCCGTTCACACATCACCCTTGTGCTCGCTGACCTACGTTGGCTCCCCGTTAAGCAACGCCTGGATTTTAAATTTCTCATCCTTGTTTTCAAATTCCCCCATGGCATCGCCCCTCCCTATCTCTGTAATCTCCTTCAGCCCTACAATCCTCCCCGAGATCTCTGCGCTCCTCAAATTCTGGCCTCTTGAGCATCCCTGATTTATAATCGCTCCACCATTGGCGGCCATGCCTTCTGTTGCCTGGGCCCCAAGCTCTGGAATTCCCTCCCTAAACCTCTCTGCCTCGCTACACCGCTCTCCTCCCTGAAGCCGCTGCTTAAAACCTACCTCTTGGTCACCTGTCCTAATATCTCCTTAGGTGGCTCGGTGTCAAATTTTGTTTGATAATCGCTTCTGTGAAGCGCCTTGGGACGTTTTACTATGTTAAAGGCGCTGTATAAATACAAGTTGTTCATGCAGGAAATTTGTTAATGGCAATTAAGTTGGTTTCATGAAGTCTAGTTTGTGCGAAATACCCAAAGGATTAATTATCAGCCTGTAATGGTGGCTGGGCTGTGAGCGACTGGTGCATTTTGTCGCTTACATGTTATACCGTGCGGGTGCGGAGTCCGGATTGTCTGGAGCACGTACCCAACACTTTTCTGAGCATTGGGAAAAATTTGCCTTTTGTGTCTCTCACCTACTAGATCTGCAAAAAAAAAATAGACTGGTTGCATTCTTACACGCTGTAAACAGTTGACAAATCACAGACCCTGTGAGCTGACTGTGGACGTGTTGCAGCTTAAAAAGGTTGCTGCTCGTGAGATGCTGTTATAATTCTGTTGAGAATTCCTGTTTCGAACTGTTGAGGCCAAACGGGTCGATATGCCCGTGGAAACGCGGAGTCTGTTAAAGAGCTGAGCTCGCGGTGCAGGAGTCGTCAAGTGGAAGGTTTGATGGGCCAGGCTGAGGCTGAGAGTATTACTGCGGCCCTTTGGGACATTCATTAATTCTTTTCAGTGGCCGTTCTCAGTTCCTTCAGCTTTATTGTTTCTCTCTCTCCAGCTTTTCTTCCACACTCGAGCTTAGGGACTCTAATTAGACATGATCCTGCTGCTGTCCGTGCGTGAAACATTTAAGCACAGACGTACTGGTCTCGGCATTTGGGGTTAGATGTTTACAGCACAAGTAGGAGGCCGTTCGGCCCATTGCGACTGTGCCAGCTCTTTGTCATCCAGAACTGCCCCTTGCTCTCTCTTCGTTGCCCTGTATCTTAGACCACATTCCTCAGGTATTAAGACTGACTGTTTCGCCACAGATGCTGCCTGACCTGCTGAGTATTCCCAGCTTTTTATACTCAAATTTCCAGCGCCTGCAGTATTCTTAAAAAGAAAGAAAGACTTGAATTTCCCCAGCGCCTTTCACCACCTCAGGACGTCCCAAAGCGCTTTACAGCCAATGAAGGACTTTTTGAAGTGTAGTCACTGTTGTAGGAAACGCGGCAGCCAATTTGTGCACAGCAAGCTCCCACAAACAGCAATGTGATAATGACCAGATAATCTGTTTTAGTGATGTTGATTGAGGGATAAATATTGGCCCCAGGACGCCGGGGAGAACTCCCCTACTCTTCGAAATAGTGCCGTGGGATCTTTTACGTCCACCTGAGAGCAGACGGGGCCTCGGTTTAACGTCTCATCTGAAAGACGGCCCATCCGACAGTGCGGCGCTCCCTCAGTACTGCCCCTCCGACAGTGCGGCGCTCCCTCAGTACTGCCCCTCCGACAGTGCGGCGCTCCCTCAGTACTGCCCCTCCGACAGTGCGGCGCTCCCTCAGTACTGCCCCTCCGACAGTGCGGCGCTCCCTCAGTACTGCCCCTCCGACAGTGCGGCGCTCCCTCAGTACTGCCCCTCCGACAGTGCGGCGCTCCCTCAGTACTGCCCCTCCGACAGTGCGGCGCTCCCTCAGTACCGCCTCTCCGACAGTGCGGCACTCCCTCAGTACTGTACTGGGAGTGTCAAGCCTGGATTTTTGTGCTCAAGTCTGTGGAGTGGGACTTGAACCCACGATCTTCTGACTCAGAGGCGAGGGTGCGAGCACTGAGCCACAGCTAACACACCTAATGTGTATATACAATCCTATCCTGAGGTTGTTAAAGGTGCTATATAAATTGAAGCCTTTCTATTTTTTAATCTTCTGCATTTTCTCCCTCACCTGGTAGTGTTTATATATATATATCTATCTATATCTATCTATATCTATCTATATCTATCTATATCTATCTATATCTATCTATATCTATCTATATCTATATATCTATATATATATCTATATTTATCTGTACCTTTCCCTAGTGTATGTGCTTATAACTCTTGTCTATAAAAATAATGTATCGTACCAGCACATTCTAATGCACTGTTCATTTTGAAAATATGTCCCAAGTTAGCGAGAGAGAAACAAACATGGTTGTACAGGGGCAGGGTTATTAAAACAATTAAAGAGAAAACCAGGAAAATGATTAAGAGGCAATGTTCCAAAAAATTAAAGTCAGGATTGAATGATATGTACGTAAATACATAACGCAATCAAAACAAAATTAAAAAGCTAGAAACATCGATAACTACAGAGGGAGGAGATATCGAACCTAGGACAGAGACTTGGCTTAGAGTTGGACAGGGATGGGAACTTAATATAACCAAAAAGTAAAAAAAGTCAGCCGTGGCTCAGTGGGCAGCACTCTCGACTCTGCGTCAGAAGGTTGTGGGTTCAAGTTCCACTCCAGAGACAGTGCAGTACTGTCAGAGGGGCAGTACTGAGGGAGCGCTGCACTGTCGGAGGGGCGGTACTGAGGGAGCGCTGCACTGTCAGAGGGGCAGTACTGAGGGAGCGCTGCACTGTCGGAGGGGCGGTACTGAGGGAGCGCTGCACTGTCGGAGGGGCAGTACTGAGGGAGCGCTGCACTGTCGGAGGGGCGGTACTGAGGGAGCGCTGCACTGTCGGAGGGGCAGTACTGAGGGAGTGCTGCACTGTCGGAGGGGCAGTACTGAGGGAGCACTGCACTGTCGGAGGGGCAGTTCTGAGGGAGTGCTGCACTGTCGGAGGGGCAGTACTGAGGGAGCGCTGCACTGTCGGAGGGGCAGTGCTGAGGGAGCGCCGCACTGTCGGAGGGGCAGTGCTGAGGGAGTGCTGCACTGTCGGAGGGGCAGTGCTGAGGGAGTGCTGCACTGTCGGAGGGGCAGTACTGAGGGAGTGCTGCACTGTCGGAGGGGCAGTACTGAGGGAGCGCTGCACTGTCGGAGGGGCGGTACTGAGGGAGTGCCTGCACTGTCGGAGGGGCAGTACTGAGGGAGTGCTGCACTGTCGGAGGGGCAGTGCTGAGGGAGTGCTGCACTGTCGGAGGGGCAGTACTGAGGGAGCAGCTGCACTGTCGGAGGGGCAGTGCTGAGGGAGTGCTGCACTGTCGGAGGGGCAGTACTGAGGGAGCGCTGCACTGTCGGAGGGGCAGTACTGAGGGAGCGCCGCACTGTCGGAGGGGCAGTACTGAGGGAGCGTTGCACTGTCGGAGGGGCAGTACTGAGGGAGCGTTGCACTGTCGGAGGGGCAGTACTGAGGGAGCGTTGCACTGTCGGAGGGGCAGTACTGAGGGAGCGCTGCACTGTCGGAGGGGCAGTACTGAGGGAGAGCTGTACAGTGCAGCGCTCGATCAGTATCGCCCCTCCGACGGTGCGGCGCTGCCTCAGCACCGCTCTTCCGACAGTGATATGGTTGACGTGTTTAATCACAATGTTTAGTCACGATGCTCCGGCCATCCTGAGGTGTGGGTCAGGCTTGATGGAGCAGCTGGCCTTTCCTGCCCGTTAATTTCCTGTTTGCACTAAAAGCTGAGTTGTTCAATTCAGTGACGGCACTGCTGGATAATTATTGCAAGGTGTCTGAATGAAATTGCAGTCGGTGCTTTCCACTGTTCAAGGTTCTCTACATTCAGTGCAGCGTGGGGAGTGAAGAGGTTAACCCTGCGCTCGTGCAGCGCAACCATATGTTGGCAACATAATGTCTCCAGAAATGGTCACCCAGGTATGAAGGCCTTGTTACTAAATCTGATGTAAACCACCACGAGATTTTCACCGTCGTCGCAGGATTTGCATTGGTGGAACCGCTGTAAATAGACGCACAGCAGGCAGAGAGACCTGTCTCTGAGGTGACAAATACATTTTTTCCAAAAAGCAAAATTAATTTGAAGGTCATTCTCCCCACCAGTCCCTTTTTAAATCTGTTCCGACGCAGGTTTAGGTAAAGAATGCATCAAATCATTGAAACATATTTCAATAACTTTTTTTTTAAATGAGATGCAACGTGTGAAAACCGGAATCATCTCCGTCCAATGACGGTGTGTGCTCGGGTAAATTATCAGAGACTCCTCCCAGTGCAGAGTCCTGCTCAATGGAGGCGTGATTTATTGATCAGATGTGAAATAAATATAAAATGAATGATTAATTTTAATGAACAGAAAGTTGGGAGCGCTGAGAATCGAGTTGGGTTGAATTTCACCTCCATTTCTCCCACCTGAGTGCTGGGCCATGGAGATCCAGGAGTGGAGGCTCTGGTGATTTCTGCCCTTGCGCATGGATACGAAATGGGCTGAGAGAGAGAGAAAGCAGGGAGTAGTGGTGAGCGGTTGTTTTTCCAGACTGATGGGGAGGTATACACTGGTGTTCCCTCAAGGGTCGATATTAGGACCACTGCTCTTTTTGATGTATATTAATGACCTGGACTTGGGTATGAAGAATGTAATGTCAAAGTTTGCAGACGACACGAAACTCGTAAATGTGGTAAGCAGCAAAGAGGATAGTAGCAGACTTCAGGAGGACATAGACAGACTGGTAGAATGGGCAGACACCTGGCAGATGCAGTTTAACGCAGAGAGGTGATGCATTTTGGTTGGAAGAAGGAGGAGAGATAATATGAATTAAATGGTTCAGTTTTGAAGAGGGTGCAGGAACAGAGATACCGGGGGGTATATGTAGACAAATCTTTGAAGGCGAGTGTGCTACCCACTGAGCCACAGCTGACACTGTATTGAGGTGTATAAAATTATGAGGGGCCTAGATAGAGTGGATAGGAAGGACGTATTTCCCTTAGCAGAGAGGTCAATAACCAGGGGGCACAGATTTAAAGTAATTGGTAGAAGGATTAGAGGGGAGTTGAGGAGAACTTTTTTCACCCAGAGGGTGGTGGGGGTCTGGAACTCACTGCCTGAAAGGGTGGGAGAGGCAGAGGCCCTCATCGCAATTAAAAAGTACTTGGATATGCACTTGAAGTGCCGTAACCCACAGGGCTACGGACCAAGAGCTGGAAAGTGGGATTAGGCTGGAGAGCTCTTTGTCGCCGGCACTGACACGATGGGCTGAATGGCGGCCTCCTGTGCTGTAAATTTCGATGATTTGATGATTCTACTCTTGACTTTTCCAATCTCCAATACTTTTACAATTAATAAATGAAAGTGCTCAATGACTAACTCCCGACGATTTTTCTGCCTGGTTTTGCCCACAGCTGTGTCCTGGCGATTAATCTTTAAATTCCTGGAGATACCAGGACAGTCCTGGAGGGTTGGCGACCCCCTCTCTCTACCATCTCCATTCGAATCCTCCAGACAAGTTATCCCTCATTGGTCAGGCCTCCGACCCCAGGGATCATTTTCTTTTTGGCTATTCTCTCGCCTCCAGAGCTTGTATGCTTCCCTTCCGTTTGACTGCACACGGTACTCCAGGTGTGATCTGACTAGAGGACTATATACGTTTAGCGTGACTTGCCCTAACGTGTACTCTACGCTTTTGGCTGCATAGTTGGCATTCAATCAGTCAGAAGTGGGGCGAGCCTGTGTGGACCTGATGGTCTTTCCTCATGCTTGATGCTCTATTTGCTTTGTTGACTGCAGCTGCACAATGATTGGGGATGTTGAGCCTTCAGATATCTCTCAATTCCATCCGTTGTTATCTCAGTGACGTTCATGGAATTCATATCTCACCATCTTTCTCTTCCCATGTGCAGTACTTTTGACGGCGGTTTCTCTGTAACTTGAGAGTGTTTGACTGTCTGTTCCGAATCAACAATAGCATAACACAGCGACTTTAACGTAGTGATTATCAGACAAAATTTGACACTGAGCCACATAAGATATCAGCACAAAAGCTTGGTCAAAGAGGTAGGTTTTAAGGATCGCCTTAAAGGAGGCAAGAGAGGTTTAGGGAGCGAATTCCAGAGCTTAGGGCCCAGCCGCCAATGGTGGAGCGATTAAAATCGGGGATGCGCAAGAGGCCAGAATTGGAGGAGCGCAGAGATCTCGGAGGGTTGTGACCATGGAGGGATTTGAAAACAAGGATGAGAATTTGAGACATTTGCTGGACTGGGAGCCAATGTCGGTCAGCGAGCACAGGGGATGATGGGTGAACGGAGCTTGGTGCGAGTTAGGACACGGGCAGCAGAGTTTTGGATGATCTCAAGGTTACAGAGGATGGAATGTGGGAGGCCGACTGGGAGTGCGTTGCAACAGTCAAGTCTGGAGGTAACAAAGGCATGGACGAGGGTTTCAGCAACGGTTGAGCTGAGGCGGGGCGGAGACGGGCGATGTCAGGGGAGATGGAAGTAGGCAGTCTTGGTGATGGACAGGATACGGGGTCGGAAGCTCAGCTGGGGATCAAATAGCACGCCGAGATTGCAAACAATCTGCTTCAGCCTCGGGCAATGGCCGGGGAAGGGGCTGAACTCGGTGGCGAGGGAGCAGAGTTTGATCTTGAGGTTATTCATTGCAATAAAAAAATGATGTAAAACTTTCTGCCACTGGATCTGGCTGACCATTTTAAACTCTACGTAATTGCCTGGTGGCAAGATATGCTCGCGACATTTCGTGGCAGTGTCTCTCATTTTCTTTTCAAAAGTGCGGGGGTGTCAAAAGCTCACTGCAGCATTGCGTACTGAGATTTGTTAATCAATAACCCTGACCCAAAATATTTGCGGCAACAGAGTTTAATCGCTTAAAGGTGGCTCGGACGCGCGCTCCCCACTATACTGTGTTTCCCTAACAAATCAGCCATGGTCCCTGGCAAACCCAATCTTGGACAGCCCCAGTCGCTCTGCCTTGATGGAAGCTGCTTGTTCGAGCTGTTAGCTGTGCTGCAGTGCTGTAATTGTCACAGGCATTGTTTTAAGGGAACCTTCCCCCCCCCCCCCCCCCCACCGTGGCCTGTTCTGGTGATGCCAAGTTTGCCGTTGAAAGCTGAACGTTTGGTCATCAGGTCGGTGAGCATCCATCAGTAGAGTCTAGCTGCATTTAAAATAAACAGCTAAGATCTGCAATGTAAGGACCGCGGTGTTACTGTATGTTGTTCTACATTGTCTCAGTTCATACAGTCATAGAATCGAACAGCACAGCAGGAGGCCACTCGGCCCATCGTGCCTGTGCCGGCTCTTTGAAAGAGCTCTCCAATTAGTCCCACACCCCCCTGATCTTTCCCCAGAGCCCTGCACATTTTTACTTTTCAAGTATTTATCCAATTCCCTTTTGAAAGTTAATATTGAATCTGCTTCCACCGCCCTTTCAGGCAGCGCATTCCAGATCATCAAAAACAACAACAACTTGTATTTATATAGCGCCTTTAACGTAGTAAAATGTCTCAAGGCGCTGCACAGGAGTATTTTAAGACAAATATTTGACACCGATCCACATAAGGATAAATTAGGGCAGATGACCAAAAGCTTGGTCAAAGAGGTAGGTTTTAAGGAGCGTCTTAAAGGAGGAAAGAGAGGTAGAGAGGCGGTGAGGTTTAGGCAGGGAATTCCAGAGCCTAGGGCCCAGGCAGCAGAAGTCACGGCTACCAAAGGTTGAGCAATTATAATCAGGGATCCTCGAGGGTAGAATTAGAGGAGCGCAGATATCTTGGGGGGGTTGTGGGGTTGAAGGAGATTACAGAGATAGGGAGGGGTGAGGCCATGGAGGGATTTGAAAACAAGGATGAGAATTTTGAAATCGAGGCGTTGCTTAACCGGGAGCCAATGTAGGTCAGCGAGCACAGGGGAGATGGGTGAACGGGACTTGGTGCGAGTTAGGACACGGGCAGCTGAGTTTTGGATGACCTCAAGTTTACGTAGGGTGGAATGTGGGAGGCCAGCCAGGAGTGCGTTGGAATAGTCAAGTCTAGAGGTAACAAAGGCATGGATGAGGGTTTCAGCAGCGGATAAGCTGAGGCAAGGGCGGAGACAGGCGATGTTACAGAGGTGGAAGTAGGCGGTCTTTGTTATGCTGCGGATATGTGGTCGGAAACTCATTTCAGGGTCAAGTATGACACCAAGGTTGCAAACAGTGTGGTTCAGCCTCAGACAGATGTTAGGGAGAGGGATGGAGTCAGTGGCTAGGGAACGGAGTTTGTGGCGGGGACCGAAAACAATGGCTTCGGTCTTCCCAATATTTAATTGAAGAAAATTTTTGCTCATCCAGAACTGTATGTCGGGCAAGCAGTCTGACAATTTAGAGACCGTGGAGGATCGAGAGAAGAGGTAGTGAGGTAGAGCTGGGTGTCGTTAGCGTACATGTGGAAACTGTTTTCGGATGATGTCACCAAGGGGCAACATGTAGATGAGAAATAGGAGGGGGGCCAAGGACAGATCCTTGGGGGACACCAGAGGTAACGATGCGGGAGTGGGAAGAGAAGCCGTTGCAGGAGATTCTCTGACTACGATTAGATAGATAAGAATGGAACCAGATCACCGCAACTCGCTGCATAAAAAGAATTCTCCTCATCTCCCCCTCTGGTTCTTTTGCCAATTACCTTAAATCTGGGTCCTCTGGTTCTCAACCCTTCTGCCACTGGAAACAGTTTCTCCTTATTTACTCTATCAAAACCCTTCATGATTTGGAACACCTCTATCAAATCTCCCCTTACCCTTCTCTGCTCCAAGGAGAACGATCCCAGCTTCTCCAGTCTCTCCACATAACTGAAGTTGTCCTGTGCCTCAAAAGTGTTGTATTGCGAGAGGTTGTGAAGATCCAAGGTCAATCACAATGCATTCTGTTTTTGAATCGCTTTTTATTAAAATTATGTGAATGTTAGCAATCCAAGTTTAATGTTGAGCAAGAGCTTGGAGTGAAGCGAGCAATTGCCGTATGTGAAGGAGGCACTTCAGCTCTTTACCTGTCTTTCGGATGAGACGTTAAACTGACGTCTGCTCTCTTATGGTGGACGTAAAAGATCCCATTGCACTATTTCGAAGAAGAGCAGGGGAGTTCTCCCTGGTGTCCTGGGGGCCAATATTTATCCCTCAAACAACATCACTAAAACAGATGATCAGGTCATTATCACATTGCTGTTTGTGGGATCTTGCTGTGTGCAAATTGGCTGCCGCGTTTCCTACATTACAACAGTGACCACACTTCAAAAAGTACTTCATTGGCTGTGAAGCCCTTTGGGACGTCCTGAGGTGGTGAAAGGAGCTGTAGAAATGCAAGTCTTTTCTTTCTTAATCTACACTGCATTGGCAAAAAAAAAATGTGTGCGGAGCTATTTTAATAAAAGTAATATTTTAGCTCCTCTAAAAGTTTGCAAAGTCTTGAGGAATACTTATTGAAGGAGCTGCAGTCCCCTGGTGTAAAGTGACAGTACACCCTGTTACCCCGATCAATGGGTCCCTGTCACTACAAGCTGTCCCCATTTGAATTCAGATCTTTAATGCTGTTTCATCTCTTTACTGTTCCATAAGTCGGAACTCTTCCAGAGGCACGAACTGCATATTTGTAATAGTTCAAAGAATATCACTGACATAGTTTGATGTTATACTCAATGATTTGCAGCTTATAACTTTTGTCTTTTTTATTAAGAGTGCTGAATAATCTGTGTCTTAAAAGACTTGCATTTCTCCAGCGCCTTTCAGGATGTCCCAAAACACTTTACAGCCAATGAAGTACTTTTTTGAAGTGCAGTCACTGTTGTAATGCAGGAAACGAGGCAGCCAATTTGCACACAGCAAGCTCCCACAAACAGTAATGTGATCATGACCAGATCATCTGATTTTTTTTTGGTGATGTTGATTGAGGGATAAATATTGGCCCCAGGACACCGGGGAGAACTCCCCCTGCTCCTCTTTGAAATAGTGGCCGTGGGATCCTTTACGTCCACATGAGAGAGCAGACGGGGCCTCGGTTTGACGTCTCATCCGAAAGACGGCCCCTCCGACACAGTTCTCCCCTGGAGAATCTTTTATACGGAGTGAGTTGTGATCTGGAATGCGCTGCCTCAAAGGGCGGTGGAAGCAGATTCAATAGTAATTTTCAAAAGGAAATTGGATAAATACTTGAAAAGGAAAGATTTGCAGGGCTACGGGGAAAGAGCAGGGGGGAGTGGGGCTTTCAAAACTCTTTCTAAGAGCCGGCACAGGCACGATGGGCTGAATGGCCTCCTGCGCTGTACGATTCTATCTCTCATCCCCATTTTGTGTTTGGATATTGTGAGTGAAAATTCTGACCCAAATAGGCATACCCTAAAAGGTTCCCTTTCATCATGAACACTGAAGAGAGTCCAGTTTTGTGTATCTGGTGAAGTATTTGACTGCAGTGGAATTGACTGCATTGGGAGATAGCTCACCGGAGATGACGAGGTACTATCAGCGCTTTTCCAGTGTTCAGAGGATGACGGGAAGTCTAGAGTATGCGTGGAAACATACTCGGTGAGGTTGTGTCTGTTCACTGGCTTGCTCTTGGGAGTTCTGGAATATTGTGCAGGCTGGCGAGTGTTAAACGTGATCTACTCGAGCATCACTTGTCTTTCCAAGGATTCCAGACCCTTGTATGTCCTTGTATGTACATGTTCACAAGTGAGACTGATTGCTTCCATGCAGCCTCTGGTGAAATGTTTAGACCCTTTACGAAGTATTTCATTTAGTATTAAGTTTAATGTCGGGAACTTTCATTGAAAGATAAGTTAACAATTGGGTGCCGTTGAACTCCATGGTCTGTTGCAATAGGAATTGAGGCTCTGTAAATATTAACGGTGTGTGTCTGTGGGTTCTGAGACCCAAGCAGAAGTTTGCTGATTATTTTCATATGAATTAATTCTGAATTGTTTTTGGAAATGCAAACCCAACAGCCCTGCTCAATCTGACATCTGTGCACCGTAAAGGAGTCCCATCTTCATGAACGTGTTTGGAAAAACCTGCGAGATTGTTTTGTTCGGTCAATATCTTTTCTGATTCTTCCTCACTCCCCGGTTACGAGACTGTGTTGAGGCGATAGCCTCGCTGCTTTGACGCTTCACACAAGCGACAGTATAACTGCAATCAGTGGGAGGTCTCAATTATTTCTTCGACATTAAAGCTCAGCTGACACTTGGGTATCAGTGGGACATGAAACCAGTATTCGAAGCCTGATCTGCCAGCCCGGCATCAATGTGAACAGCTACAGGTCTCAAACCAGGACAAGGACGCACCAAGACTTGAGAGTCCGTCGGTTGACGCACCTCGACCAGGATAGTTGGCGGGCTGCTGTTATTGGTCTCCGCACCCTTGTGCAAGGCAGAGGTTAATAGTCAGCCAGGGCTCCTGCTCCTGGTTGCTTATCCAGTGACAAATGGATGTGCGATGAGAATAGGATTGGGTTCTGCTGTCGAATGCTCACTGATTAGGGACGTACATTGAGGGATGGCCAGTTGGGTGAGGATACCGCAGGACTGCTGCATCTTGTGGAAGCATATCCCGAGGGGCGGGGGTGAAGGAAGTGAACCCAGCACTTTAGCATTCACGTCATTGGTGCAACTCCGTCGCCATTCAGTCCGTTGCTAAATATTGTATTAGAAAATCACAGAATGGTTTACATCATTTATTTAAAAAAAAGTCTCAAAAGTTGGAATGTACAAGAGTAATTATCTGACTTCTCGCTGCCAGGGGCAACATTGCAAATCTGGGCATATGCTAGATATAATTACCTGACAATTGTGTGCAGCGTGTTCCCGAATTTTCAATACGTTCCACTAGCAGGTGAAGTCAGAGCATAGGAACAGGAGGAGGCCACTCAGGACAAAGCAGCCCGCTTGATTGGCACCCCATCCACCACCTTAAACATTCACTCCCTCCACCACCGGCGTACCGTGGCTGCAGTGTGTACCATCTACAAGATGCACTGCAGCAACTCGCCAAGGGTTCTTCGGCAGCACCTCCCAAACCCGCGACCTCTACCACCTAGAAGGACAAGGGCAGCAGGCTCATGGGAACACCACCACCTCCAAGTTCCCCTCCAAGTCACACACCATCCTGACTTGGAAATGTATCGCCGATCCTTCATCGTCGCTGGGTCAAAATCCTGGAACTCCCTCCCTAACAGCACTATGGGAATACCCTCACCACACGGACTGCAGCGGTTCAAGAAGGCGGCTCACCACCACCTTCTCAAGGGCAATTAGGGATCGGCAATAAATGCTGGCCTCGCCAGCGACGCCCACATCCCATAACCGAATTTAAAAAAAAGCCCCTCGAGCCTGTTCCGCCATTCAATGAGATCATGGCTGATCTGCGACCTAACTCCACATACCCGCCTTTGCCCCATATCCCTTAATACCTTTGGTTAACAAAAATTGCCCCTTTAACTTCAATTCTCACCTCTTGGGCTGAATCCATCGATGACTACAATGACCTATTTTGGAGATAAAATGACAAGATTAATTGGAAGTAGAATATGTTGTTAACATCTTGTGCCCTGAAATTCTACCAGTGGCTCCGTTTATACTTAACACAGTGGCAGAAAACTTGTGCAGCAAGAGCTAACCTATCTCAGTCATGTTTTCAGTTGTATTTGGCTGCATTCATTCTGTATATTTGTATGTTGGTATCGACGCTTGTATTTCGGACCTTCACAGAAAATTGCTGATCTTCATTTTCCTCATTTTTTTATTGTCTTCCAGCTGCAGTTTTGAAATACGAGAACAATGTCATGAACATTCGACAGTTCAACTGTTCCCCTCATCCCTACTGGCTGCCCAATTTCATGGATGTCTTCACTTGGTCTTTGCCGTTTGTTGGAGAGAAAGGTTTGTAATTGCGTCTCAACAGCTGGATTTCGATGATTCAATGAGATCAGGCCGTGGCTCAGTGGGTGGCACCCTCACCTCTGGGTCAGAAGGTTATGGGTTCAAATCCCACTCCACAGACTTGAGCACAAAAATCTAGGCTGACACTCCAGTGCAGTACAGAGGGAGCGCCGCACTGTCGGAGGGGCAGTACTGAGGGAGCGCCGCACTGTCGGAAGGGCAGTACTGAGGGAGCGCCGCACTGTCGGAGGGGCAGTACTGAGGGAGCGCCGCACTGTCGGAGCGGCAGTACTGAGTGAGCGCCGCACTGTCTCAGGGGCAGTACTGAGGGAGCGCCGCACTGTCGGAGGGGCAGTACTGAGGGAGCGCCGCACTGTCGAAGGGGCAATACTGAGGGAGTGTCGCACTGTTGGAGGGGCAGTACTGAGAGAGCGCTGCACTGTCGAAGGGGCAATACAGAGAGAGTGCTGCACTGTCGGAGGGGCAGTACAGAGAGAGCGCTGCACTGTCGGAGGGGCAGTACAGAGAGAGCACTGCACTGTCGGAGGGGCAGTACTGAGGGAGTGCCGCACTGTCGAAGGGGCAATACTGAGGGAGTGTCGCACTGTTGGAGGGGCAGTACTGAGAGAGCGCTGCACTGTTGGAGGGGCAGTACAGAGAGAGCGCTGCACTGTCGGAGGGGCAGTACAGAGAGAGCGCTGCACTGTCGGAGGGGCAGTACTGAGGGAGTGCCGCACTGTCGAAGGGGCAATACTGAGGGAGTGTCGCACTGTCGGAGGGGCAGTACTGAGAGAGCGCTGCACTGTCGGAGGGGCAGTACAGAGAGAGCGTTGCACTGTCGGAGGGGCAGTACAGAGAGAGCGCTGCACTGTCGGAGGGGCAGTACTGAGGGAGTGCCGCACTGTCGGAGGGGCAGTACTGAGGGAGCGTCACACTGTCGGAGGGGCAGTACTGAGGGAGCGCCGCACTGTCGGAGGGGCAGTACTGAGGGAGCGCTGCACTGTTGGAGGGGCAGTACTGAGGGAGCGCCGCACTGTCAGTCGTGTCATCTTTCCAATGAGATGTTAAACCGAGGCCCCGTCTGCTCTCTCAGGTGGATATAAAAGATCCCATGGCACTATTTCGAAGAAGAGCAGGGGAGTTCTCCCCGGTGTCCTGGGGCCAATATTTATCCCTTAATCAACATCACTAAAACAGATGATCTGGTCATTATCACATTGCTGTTTGTTGGATCCTGCTGTGCGCAAATTAGCTGCCGCGTTTCCCATATTACAACAGTGACTACACTTCAAAAAGTACTTCATTGGCTGTAAAGTGCTTTGGGACGTCCAGAGGGTGTGAAAGGTGCTGTAGAAATGCAAGTCTTTCTTTCTAACTAGCGACCCAATTTTAAAAACAACATTTCTAAAGTCAATGAATTTATGTCTTGAGTCACCAAGAATTTTTGTTTAAAATGGAAGTATTTTTTGACAAAGTCTCTCTCTTTGCCCCCCCCCCCCCCAAAAATACAGGATTCCTTCAAAATTGCAACTTGCCTTTTTAACAACGAAACATAATGGGCTGAATCTTGCTGGAACAATAACAGTGCGTTAATGACACACGCTGTTATTAATGCAGAAATCGGCCGTGAGTTGCAAATCTCCAGAACTTGCCAGTTGATTAGCTTCGCCCAAGTGCCATCTCGCCCTCAGCCTCCCCGTTACTTTTAAGAACTTGCTGGATTTGCACATTAAACTCAGCGGAGAAAGTTTGGGCTGGAACTTAACAGCGTAAGTATCTTTTTAAACAGCGGGATATTGTTGATGCGATGCCAATCAACCTCTCCGGCCCAGAAAGGGAACAATTTAAATTGTTAAATCTCGTTCCTGCAGGTTAGAGATTTAAAAATGTCAAATTTAATATTCAAAAAGATCTACTCCATATAAATGAGAAGCAGCTGCAGAGATCAGTGTGGAGACGAGGTTACCCGAATCTCTCTGGAAGCAGCTGCTAATGGAAGTGCAGAGACAAGTAACATGCGGCTGAGGGGAAATTTAATTGAGGTGTATAAAATTATGAGGGGCCTAGGTAGAATGGATAGGAAGGACCTATTTCCCTTGGCAGAGAGGTCAATAACCAGGGGGCATAGATTTAAAGTTATTGGTCAGAGATTTAGAGGGGAGTTGAGAACTTTTTTCACCCAGAGGGTGGTGGGGGTCTGGAACTCACTGCCTGAAAGGGTGGGAGAGGCAGAAACACTCATCACATTTAAAAAGTACTTGGATATGCGCTTGAAGTGCCGTAACCTCCAGGGCTATGGACCAAGAGCTGGAAAGTGGGATTAGGCCGGAGAGCTCTTTGTCGGCCGGCACAGACACGATGGGCCGAATGGCCTCCTTCTGTGCTGTAAATTTCTATAATTGTAACATACTTTTTAAAACCCATAGATTTTTGTGTTCAAGTCTCGGGAGTGGGACTTGAACCCACAACTGTCTGACTCAGAGGCGAGCGTGCTTTGGAATGATATGGCTGAGCGTAGCGTGTATAGACAGGTCACCTAACACCTCTAATGGGCATAGTTACATTTAGCTGCTGTGTTCCACTTTGAGGAGCTGAGCTCGTTACTTGTGTGAAATGTGAACCTCCCCCAGGTTAATGAACATTTTCACCTAATTAAGGAACAATATTGTGAAGAGAAAATCCATCTCTCATTGTGTCCTAAGTTATGCTTATCTTACTGCACAAATAATGAAATGCAGATACTTTATTAAAAAAAAATCCATTCACCAGGACTATAAAAAATGAGATAGAAAATGCATGACCTCACCACTCCCTATCTCTGTAATCTCCTCCAGCCCTACATTCCTCTGAGATCTCTGTGCTCCTCCAATTCTGGCCTCTTGAGCATCCCTGATTATAATCGCTCCACCATTGGCGGCCGTGCCTTCCGTTGCCTGGGCCCTAAGCTCTAGAATTCCCTCCCTAAACCTCTCCGCCTCTCTCTCCTCCTTTAAGACGCTCCTTAAAACCTACCTCACCTGTTCCAATATCTCCTTCTGTGGCTCGGTGTCAAATGTTGTTTGATAATCACTCCTGTGAAGAGCTATGGGACGTTTTACTACATTAAAGGCGCTGTATAAATACAAGTTATTAGAAAATGAGAATTTCAGATAAATCTAGCCTTGCTTTATGCTGTTTCATCTCCAAATCCAATCTGGCATGAAACCTGTCCAATATTGTATTGGCCATTCAAACTGGGACAAAACTAGAAGACTGAAGTTGTACGATTTATTTGTTTAATTTTGTTTGACAAATTAAAATGGAATCGCTAGAATCCCCTTTACCCGCGTCAGTGCGCCTGCACTTAATAAATCCAACAGATTATTCTGGAGTCCAAAGCAAACTGAGTATAAGCCAATAAAACGCTCAAGGGAAGGGCTGGAAATAAATCTTCCTCTGACTGGAAACGTGAAACAACAGACCTTTTTTGTCTGGGACACATTGGGCCGGATTTTCCGATCGGAGGTTTCCTGCGGGCGGACGCCTCCGATCGGAATAAATCTCAGCACTTACCTGCTGGCTCCGTAGGTCCCGAGGCTTGCGACCCTGGGCCTCTGCTCTACGAAATGCGCAGAGGCCCAGGTATCCCGGGGCGCAGGCGGTTCACAAGCGTCCCTGGGATCAGGTGGGCCATGGGGAACCAATCAAAGAAGGGAATCCCCCTTCACACTTTTGACAGGTCTCTCCGCACAGAACTGTCAGAAGTATGAATGGGGATCACTTAAACAGTAAATTAAAAAAAATTTTAATCACCTAATTAAAATTAGTTAAAATTACATTAAATTTTTTTCAAAAAATTAAATTAAATATTTAAAAGTTTTTTTACAGGGCTAAAAATAAACTTAACTTTTTTTTAAAAGTATTTTTAAGTTATAAGTGAGTGGGAAAATGTTTTAATTTTTTTAAACTCTTATGCTGGTAAAATCAGGCCTTACGCTTTTACCAGGTGTAAGATTTTGAAAGGTTGTCAGCGGGCGGAGGTTGTGCAGAAAGTGGAACTCTCCCCCCGCGGAGGCCCTTCTCCCGGGAGGCGGAGGATCTGTCCAGAGGATTCTTCACAGATCGCAAGTGCCGGGTTTCAGCGCCGGCGTTTCGCACGCCTGAAACGGGCACTTGTGAGGCCCCTACGGGCACCTACACACCCATGGGGGTCGGAATATCTGGCCCATTATATTCCCAAAAAAAGGTTTGAGGCGGAGCGAGTTGCCAACAGCTTCCACATGTTACACAGCACCATCACTATCTGCAGCGCTGCCAAGTCCTGTTCATCCCATGAAGCAGAGGGACTCCCTCAGCTGTACAATGTGCAAAAGAGATTAATCACTCTGCTTCACGGCACAATTTAAACCAGACTCGAGGCACTGATTTCCACAGCTGTGGAACTTATAGAGCATGTGATGGCTATAAAGACTGATGCTTGCTCCAAATGTAAGTCATTGACAACAGTGTCCAACTGATGCAATGATCATTCGATGGGGTGAAGTGTGTGTCCACGCTGTGACCAGGAAAATGGTGGCAATGGACTGATCCATTTTGTGGTGAGGTGTGGTGCTCGGCAGGAGCACCTGGTACCTGTCAATCAGCCAGCTCGGGCACAAGACCAGCCTGTGGTCACTTAACCAGCTAGTGACCTTCCTTCTCAGGGCAGGTGGGGAAAAAAAAGACTTGCATTTCTATAGCGCCTTTCACAACCTCAGGACGTCCCAAAGCACTTTACAGCCAATGAAGTACTTTTTGAAGTGTAGTCACTGTTGTAATGTAGGAAACGCAGCAGCCAATTTGCGCACAGCAAGCTCCCACAAACAGCAATGTGATAATGACCAGATAATCTGTTTTAGTGATGTTGGTTGAGGATTAAATACTGGCCCCAGGACACCGGAGATAACTCTCCTGCTTTTCTTCGAAATAGTGCCATGGGATCTTTTACGTCCACCTGAGAGGGCAGACGGGGCCTCAGTTTAGCATCTCATCTGAAAGACTGCACCTCCGACAGTGCGGCACTCCCTCAGTACTGCCCCTCCGACAGTGCGGCGCTCCCTCAGTACTGCGCTGGAGTGTCAGCCTAGATTTTTGTGCTCAAGTCTCCGGAGTGGGACTTGAACCCACAACCTTCTGACTCAGAGACGCGAGTGCGACCAACTGAGCCACGGCTGACACTAGGAAAGGTAAGTATGTAGGATCTCTGGAATTGAGATAGCTCCCAAAATAACAAGCTGATACACGAGACAGGCCGGTCCAGACTGCACCAGGGCAATGCTCATGATCAGTCTGCTAGCCTGACTCACCAATGGAACCTGGCAGGGTAGCCCAGTCTTTGGTAGCTGGGAATCATTCCCACTTAACTCCAGATTGATACTGGAAGTCGATGGTCCAGTGGGTAGGGTGGTTCTGGTTGGGCCTGCGGTGGCAGTGGGGAAACCGGCCAGTGCTCTCTTCTGGTGAGCTGTATGGTATTAGCTGGCTTCACTGCGAGCTGTAACCCTCTGCACGCTTCGGCGTGCCAGGGCCTTGCCTATGCCAACCTACACGAAGCTTCCTGGACTTGAGTAAGTAAGGCATGCCCTACAGGTAGTATGTGTGGACTCCAGAAACTCTACCTGTGTGGTTTTGTCAATAGCTTGGGCTGGAGACTCCTTAAACATGGCGACCGGTTTTTATTCATTCACAAGACCGAGGCATCGCTGGCAAGGCCAGCATTTATTGTCTATCCCTAATTGCCCTTGAGAATATGGTGGTGAGCCACCTTATTCATTTCAGAGGGCATTTAAGAGTCAACCACATTGCTGTAGGTCTGGAGTCACATATAGGCCAGACCGGGTAAGGACGGCAGATTTCCTTCCCTAAAGGACATTAGTGAACCAGATGAGTTTTTACAACAATCCGATGGTTTCATGGTCACCATTACTGATGCTAGCTTTTTAATTCCAGATTTAAATTCCCCAGCTGCCGTGGTGGGATTTGAACTCATGTCTGCAAATCATTAGTCCAGGCCTCTGGATTACTAGTCCAGTGACATGGGCACTATGCTACCGTACCCGCATATGCGTCAGATAGCTGACTGATCAAGGAAAAACTGGGCAGTTAGGTGAAGTGAATAAAGAAATAGTTTGTAACAAACTACTGGTGTCAGCTGTGGCTCAGTGGGTCGCACTCTCACCTCTGAGTCAGAAGGTTTGTGGGTTCAAGTCCCACTCCAGAGACTTGAGCACAAAATCCAGGCTGCCTTCCCGGTACAGTACTGAGGGAGTGCCGCACTGTCGGAGGTGCCGTCTTTCGGATGAGACGTTAAACCGAGGTCCCGTCTGCTCTCAGGTGGACGTAAAAGATCCCATGGCCACTATTTTGAAGAAGAGCAGGGGAGTTATCCCTGGTGTCGTGGCCAATATTTATCCCTCAATCAATATCAATTAAAAAACAGATTATCTGGTCATTACTGTGGGCGCTTGCAAATTGGCTGCCACGTTTCTCTACATTACAACAGTGATTACACTTAAAAGTACTTAATTGGCTGTAAAGCGCTTTGGGATGTCCTGAGGTTGTAAAAGACGCTGGAGAAATGCAAGTCTTTTTTCCTTTACAACTGATGCTAAAGGAATGGAATTGACAGAGTGGTCCATGCTGAGATGTCAGAACAGGATGCAAATGGGCTGCTGCGGAACGTAGACCAGTTAGAGAAGACGACCAATACAGTGGCAGCAATAATTTTAATGATTAAGAACATAAGAATCAGGAGCAGGAGTCGGCCATTCGGCCCCTCGAGCCTGCTCCACCATTCAGTAAGATCATGGCTGATCTTCCACCTCAACTCCACTTTCCAGCCCGATCCCCATATCCCTCGATTCCCTTAATATCCAAAAAGTCTATCGCTCTATACTAAACGACTGAGCCTCCACAGCCCTCTGGGGTAGAGAATTCCAAAGATTCACAACCCTCTGAGTGAAGAAATTTCTCCTCGCCTCAACAACGTATTACTCACAGTAATGAGGCAGTAAGTACAAAAGATGGATATTCCCCCCCACCCCCCCCCCCCCCCCAATCCTTTGGAGAACAGGCGAGCATGGGTTGAAACTGTCTGCTCCTTTGTTCTTTGCTCCTGTTCTGATTTCCCCCCCCCCCCTCAAGGCCCCCAACTCATGAGCCACCCACAGGACCAGGACATCACCCACCCTCAGCCAATCAGCGAGACTGTCGCCCCTTTAACCCGGTCTATGGGCATGCTTCCATTTTGGTTTCACCCCTTGCTCTCTCCAGCAGGACGCAACTTAAAGCAAACTGCAGTAAGGCAGTTGAGGATCACAAGTGCATGTATCTATGGACACATGGATCGGGGGTGCGGTAGCATAGTGGTTATGTTACTGGGCTAGTAATCCAGAGGCCTGGACTAATGATCCAGAGACATGAGTTCAAATCCCACCACGGCAGCTGGGGAATTTAAATTCAATTAAATAAATCTGGAATAAAAAGCTAGTATCGGTAATGAGACAACCGGATTGTCGTATAAAACCCATCTAATGTCCTTTAGGGAAGGAAATCTGCCGCCCTTACCCGGCCTGGCCTGGCCTGTATGTGACTCAGACCCACAGCAATGTGGTTGACTCTGAAATGTCCGAACAAGACACTCATTGTATTCAAGGCTCATCACCACCTTCTCGAGGGCAATTGGGGGGCAATAAATGCTGGCCTTAGCGGCGACGCCCACATCCCGTGAATGAATTTAAAAGAAACGCCAGGCATTTGGGTCCCGTTAAGGTGCAAATGTAGGAGCTACGATTGCCGACTCCGACATGCACCGTTAGCCCACCCTTCTAAGGGTACCTCCTGATTGGGTGAATCATCCTTGAACGCAAGAGTTGCAGAGCGGGTTTTCCGTTTGTGCTGATTTTTTTTTTTCCTCTCCTAGTGACTGAAATGTTGGTGAATGTGCTAAGCATCTGCTCTGATGATGAACTGATGACCGAAGGAGACGATGGCTTTGATGGTAAGAAACTCAAACCTGAAGTGAAAAGGTTGTTACCGGTGCGCTCTCCTCTCTCTTCCCTCCCCCCTCCCAAAAAAAATGCTTGTGCTGATAAACCTCTCTTCTGTACCCTACACGCTGAGCCAAAAAACTCTCTCTTTTTGTTCCCTTTTCATTCCTAAATGCCAGTGTTAGGCGTTGCTTACAGTTTACCTGCTTATTGGTACTACTGTTTCCTAACGATTTTAATTCTTTCATCTTTCTCTACTGATCATCTAACCTCTACACCATATTAAAGAATCATTTCTAACACTCATACACATTGTAAAGCAGTGCTGAAGAATTGATCTGCCTAAATTTTGTAGTGGTTGCAATCAAGATCTTCATCAGTGTTGAGAACTGCCCAAGATAACTTGTTTTAGGGGCTTCGGAAAATATCCCAAATATTAGTACTTGGATTTGCAGGACTCTGGGGTTTTTGTGATGTCCCTGCCAACCACTGTACTAACATTCAATATTTTATATGTTTGTTCTTCTCATCTATGTGTATAGCCCGCACTTCCTGTCAGCGTTACTCTTGGTCCCGCCTCACTTTGATGGGCTCAAAGTGATCGCCAGCACATTAGAATTGAAGACATAAGGATCGTAAAATTCAAGAGTGAGGCAAGCGGCCAGAGGAATCAGTGGCCCCGATAGTACCTTGTGCATTACATGGTACAACACCCCTATTCATAGAATCGCACAGCACAGAACGAGGCCATTCGGCCCATCGTGCCTGTGTCGGCTCTTTGAAAGAGCCTCTCCAATTAGTCCCACTCCCCCCTGCTCTTTCCCCACAGCCCTGCAAATGTTTCCTTTTCAAGTATTTATCCAATTCCCCTTTTGAAAGTCACTATTGAATCTGCTCCCACCGCCCTTTCAGGCAGCGCGTTCCAGATCACAACAACTCGCTGAGTAAAAAAAAATTCCTCCCATCTCTCCTCTGGTTCTTTTGCCAGTTATCTAAAATCTGTGTCCTCTGGTTACTGAGACTCCTGCCACTGGAAACAGTTTCTCCTTATTAAAACCCTTAGCAATTTTGAACACCTATTAAATCTCCCCTTAACCTTCTCTTCTCCAAGGAGAACAACCCCAGCTTCTCCAGTCTCTCCACATAATTGAAGCCGCTCAATGCCTGGTAGCACTCTAGTCAATCTCCTCCGCACCCTCTCCAAGACCGTGACTGCCCACTGTTATAAAAAGCGGACCCTCCAACTTCCTGCGGGAGATATGCTAATCCTAGAAAATATGACCCGTTATGTTAAAGGGTACCTTTAGGCAGAAGCTGTACTATATGCGCAGGAAGTAGTGTCACTTGGCAGAGCAGACCTCACTGACTGAAGCTAACTGATCTTGAAGTAATCTAGTTTGCTAACAGTTGATCAGAATGCTGCTTTATTCCAAGTGCCTTAATTCCATCAACTAGTTTTTTTATTTAAATTTTTTTTTTTATCATCTAATTTGTTTCTCTTCTATTTCCACAGAATTTGGTTTTAAAACTTTTCCATTGGTTCTGTCAGATATTTGTACCTGTGTTCTGTTCTCATTCTTCAAAACTTCCTACTGATCTTTCTATCTCTTTATTTTCTGGATTTTCTTATGAGAAGAACAGCACATTTATGGCCAGAAGAAAGGTACAAACTAAATGTCTTGTTGAAGAAGGGCGAAGCTGGTAGAGACTATCTGACTCGTTTGTCTTGGTTTTTTTTATCCTGCACTATTTGACACCTAGGGCAGCGTTGATAGAGCTACGAAAGTCGCAACTTTTAAAAACAAATGTGTTTTTGCAGGGAGGTGTGGAACTTTGAAATTCATCGACACTGCTTCTATTAAACGAGTTTTAGATCTTCTGGTGTTTAACCTCAGCAGTTCAGCTTTTGGTGGTATTGGGTACAGTTTTAGAAGAGCTTGTGGGTAGAGTAGGGAAGAGAAGCTGAACCTTGTGTCTCCACTCTTGTGTCTTCTTATCTACGCCCTGCTTTGTGTTGAGTAAAGCAAATCAGAAAAATGTTAATTGCTTTAATTCAGCTTGTACTTTCAGAAGGGAAATATGTGTCCACTGAATGCGATGGCTTGGTTTCTCTGACTTAAAGCTGACCAATTTAGGTCTTGCCAGATTGGGAATTCCTGGAGCTTACCCTGCCAAGTCTTTCCCCCCCCCGGCCCCCCCCCACCCCCCAATCCAAGTAACCATTATTCATGTGTGAGCCTTGAGGGTGGGTATTGGCGGGTGGGAAAAAGCATCACATCGAAACCCAATTATGTCCCTGCCCAACAGTCACACGCGCACTGCCAGTAGCGATCAGGAGCAGGAACCAAGTTCAGGGGGGTGAGCTGAAACCATTTGTCGTCTTACTGTGGCTGCCCCCAGCTGCGATTCCATCACTTCGCAGAGGCCAGGCATTGAACGTTGGACCTTTTCCAGTCCGTACGTTTCAGCTGCCCATTGGATGAATCGACTGAGCTGGAGGGAGAGCCACTACTGCGAACTTAATCTTCATTTGCCGAAGAAAAGAGGCAAGACTTGGAAATAGAATAGCCTGCTTAGCTCTTCATTTGAAGCTTTTGAGGCATTGGAGAAGGTACATAAAGGTTTGCAAGGATGATACCAACAACAATAACTTGCATTTATATAGCGCCTTTAAAGTAGTAAAATGACCAAGGCACTTCACAGGAGCGATTATCAAACAAAATTTGACACCGAGCCGCATAAGGAGATATCAGGGCAGATAACCAAAAGCTTGGCCAAAGAGGTAGGTTTTAAGGAGCGTCTTAGAGGAGAGTTAGGTAGCGAGGCGGAGAGGTTTAGGGAGGGAATTCCAGAGCTTGGGGCCCAGGCAACAGAAGGCACGGCCACCAATGGTTGAGCGATTATAAATCAGGGATGCTCAAGAGGGCAGAATTAGAGGAGCGCAGATATCTCGGGGGGGGGGGGGGGGTTGTGGGGGGTTGAAGGAGATTACAGAGAGAGGGAGGGGCGAGGCCATGGAGGAATTTGAAAACCAGGATGAGAATTTTTAAATCGAGGTGTTGCATAACCGGGAGCCAATGTAGGTCAGCGAGCACAGGGGTGATGGGTGAACGGGACTTGGTGTGAGTTAGGACACGGTCAGCCGAGTTTTGGATGACCTCAAGTTTACGTAGGCTGGAATGTGGGAGGCCAGCCAGGAGTGCATTGGAATAGTGAAGTCTAGAGGTAACAAAGGCATGGATGAGAATTTCAGCAGCGGATGAGCTGAGACGGGGCAGACTCGGGTGATGTTACGGAGGTGGAAATAGGTGGTCTGAGTGATGGCGCAGATATGTGGTCTGAAGCTTATCTCGGGGTCAAATATGACACCAAGGTTGCGAACAGTCTGGTTCAGCCTCAGACAGATGTTAGGGAGGGGGATGGAGTCAGTGGCTAGGGAATGGAGTTTGTGGCAGGGACCGAAGACAATGGCTTCGGTCTTCCCAATATTTAATTGGAGGAAATGTCTGCTCATCCAGAACTGGATGTCGGACAAGCAGTCTGACAATTTAGAGACCGTGGAGGGGTCGAGAGAAGTGGTGGTGAGGTAGAGCTGGGTGTCGTCAGCGTACATGTGGAAATTGATGCTGTGTTTTTGGAAGATGTCGCCGAGGGGCAGCATGTAGATGAGAAATAGGAGGGGGCCAGGAACTGAGAGGGTACAACCATCAGGAAGAACTGAACAGGCTGGGGCTCGTTTCTCTGACGAGAAGGTTGCGGGGCGACCTGATGGAGGTCTCTAAAATTATGAAGGGGTTCGATAGGGTAGCTGCAGAGAAAACGTTTCAGCTTGTTGGGAGTCCAAAACTAGGGGCCATAAATATAAGACAGTCACTAATAAATCCAATCGGGAATTCAGAAGAAATTTCTTTCCCCAGAGAGTGGTGAGAATGTGGAACTCGCTACCACAGGGAGTGGTTGAGGCGAATAGCACAGATGCAGTAAAGGGGGAAGCTGGATAAACACATGACGGAGAAAGGAATAGGGTGAGATGATGAGGGGTGGGAGGAGGCTGGCGTGGAGCATAAACACCGGCACGGACCAGTTGGGATGAATGGGCTGTGTCTGTGCTGCACATTCTATGTAATTCTATGCCTGTCACCGAGTTACTTACTTTAGTTCATTTACCGGTGATCCCAGAGAAGTGTATAATCCATCGCAATCATAGACTCCCTGTGGGTGGAAGAGAGACAAAGGAAATAAACTTGCTGTTCAAATGGGAATGTCAATCAACCATTTCATTGCCTCGGGGCTATTTTAATGAGACAACATCCCAGGAGGTTTTCCAGAGAAACTTAAAAATTTAAAAGGAAACCATCTTTTTAAATGTGATTGTTTTTTTGGATAATTACAGTCTGCAGTATGTCCCCTAATTGGTGCAGTTCCCAAAGGGTTTGTGTTAATGAAGACGCTCGGCTCGGAGACTGTAGGGGAACGGGCTCTCCGTGTAATATATTGTAGATACCGAATCTGATTCCTGCTTCCAAACAACGCCACAAGCAACTAATACTGCATAAAATGCAACTGAGAGAGGCTCTCATCGTAAGGCTGGTGCATTCATCTGAATTTCTCAAAATGGAAATGTAGTGATAACCCCTGCAGATTCTTTATTGATCACTTGGTGCATTTTAAAAATATTGCCTCGGGTTAGCTTTTTCGGGAATTGGATTTCAGGACATCTGTTCCCGATAACAAACGGTGCTTTGCAATACAATTCTTGCCAGTATTGTTACATTGGTGAATAGTAATGCAGTTAATTTTCTTTTTTGGTGTTGCTGGAGGGAATACTGTCGCCCATGACACTGGGAGAACTTCTTTCAATAGTGCCACAGGATTTTTAACATCCACCTGAACAGGTAGCCAAGATCTTGGTTTAATATCTCATCTCGAAGACAGCACCAGAGATCTGCTATCTGTCAGTGCGGCACTGAAGTGTTGGCCTGATGTGCTAAGTCCTGGAGTAGTGGGCTTGAATGTCCAACCTTCTGATTCACAAGCGAGCGTGCGACTAACCGAACCAATTTTATTGCAGACTCTATTGAGAAAGCCTAGGTAATGAGCCAAAAGGTTAGAATGTATAAAAGGGGAATTGTTGGGGAGTGAACATTGTTTTCAATTTTAGTTCTGTTAGGATAGGTGTCAATGTGCACATGCTTCCGCAACTGTCTTCCAACCCTAACCCTAATCCATTCTCGACATTTTTTGGCTATTCCGATTATTAATTGCCCCAAATACCAAATCCCTGTTGCGCCAGGCTGATGCATTACATCATGTGTTCCTAATCTGCTTACTAATGCTCTAATCAGTTTACATCTCCTAAATCAATTGAGCTAACGAATATAAGCCAAGGGGAAAACAAGACGAAGGTTCACCTAAAGTGACCGGTTAATGCGAGACCCTGAACTAAAAGTTGGGAAGTGGTGATGCTGGAGGATCTGCTGTGGCTGCTTGTATCGCTGGACATCCATTCCAGCCTCGTGGAATGAAAGTTTTTTTTTCCTTTTTATAAGCATTTTACGTGAAATGAGTTTGGGCAGTCCCCCCAATGGGAGCAGGTCTCTCTTTCTCCCCCCCCCCCCTCAACCCCTGGGTGCAGTCCCCCCAATGGGAGCAGGTCTCTCTTTCCTCCCCCCCCCCCAAACCCCTGGGTGCAGTACCCCCAATGGGAGCAGGTCTCTCTTTCCCCCCCCTCAACCCCTGGGTGCAGTCCCCCCAATGGACGCTGGTCTCTTTCCTCCTCCCCCCCTCCTCTCCCCCGCCCCGGGTGCAGTCCCACAGCACAAATTGACAATCTCTTGGGCCAGTGACATGGAGTGCTGTAGATGAAGTATCCTTTGCTGAGCTTGGTGTGGAGATGCACCGTTGATGTGTGAAGGAAGCGTTTCTCCGTATCCGAGAACCTTGCTGATTGTCCAACACTGTCATCTCCCATGTTCATAAACACAACATTTCCTCTCCCCCCGCCTCCCTCGACCCCTCTCCCCTCCCCTCCTCCCCCACCCACCCAAAAATAAAATTGTTTGTCTACAGAACGAGAGTGACTGTGGATCAAATATAATCCAGCGGGGGGGGGGGGGATGTACTTTGAAATCTTGCAATCTGACCAAGGCACTGTACTAATGCAAACCTTCAATATTAGTGTCCAGTTTGTCCTCTACTTGCTCCGGTCTCTTTCACTGAAAAGGAAATTAAACAAAAATCTCGGTTCAACTTCCAATATTATTCAACGAATTGATTTTTAATTTCTGGGTTTTTAGGTGTGGTCCCAGGATTTTGAGTATCTAGTGTGCTCGGAGGTTCGTTATGAATTAGTTGCTTTTAATTTCAAACCCGGGGACCATTTCGGTGAGCCAGGATTTTTGACACGCTCTGATGAAAATTGAAGTCGGGGTGATGCCACATTGTGTATGCAACTTGAATCTCTTAACGGTCAGCCAGTCTATGTGTGTGCGCGTGTGTAATCGAGGCGTGAGAAACTAACGTTGCCCTGATGTTTTGCTAGGTGCATCTGCTGCTGCCCGTAAAGAAGTCATTAGGAACAAGATTCGAGCAATTGGCAAGATGGCCAAGATGTTTTCTGTCCTCCGGTAAGTCTGATTTGCTCCGCTGTTGTTGACTGGCATTGTAGTTTTGTTTGGGACACCAGTGCATTCACTGTGTGTTGCCTCCGAGATTATGGGTTTAATGATGGTTGTTCCTTCCCTTGACCAGACACCAGTTAGGCCCCAGCTGGAGTATTGTGCCCAATTCTGGGCACCGCACTTTAGGAAGGATGTCAAGGCCTTGGAGAGGGTGCAGAGGAGATTTACTTGAATGGATGAGGGACTTCAGTGATGTGGAGAGACTGGAGAAGCTGGGATTGTTCTCCCTAGAGCAGAGAAAGTTAAGGGGAGATTTAATAGAGGTGTTCAAAATCTTGAAGGGTTTTGATAGGGTAAATAAGGAGAAACTGTGTCCACTGGCAGGAGGGTCGGTAACCAGAGGACACAGATTTAAGGTGATTGGCAAAAGAACTAGAGGCAGCATGCTGAAACATTCTTTACACAGCGAGTTGTTGTGATCTGGAACGCGCTGCCTGAAAGGGCGGTGGGAGCAGATTCAATAGTAACTTTCAAAAGGGAATCGGATAAATACTTGAAGGGGAAAACTTTGCAGGGCTATGGGGAAAGAGCAGGGGGCAATGGGACTAACTGGAGAGCTCTTTCAAAGAGCCGGCACAGGCACGATGGGCCGAATGGCCGCTTCCTGCATTGTGTGATTCTATGATTTTCACAGTCCATAAGTTTAGCGTCTGCAAAAACCAAAACGGCTTTGTTAAACTGACTCTGTAGGCGTGTGGGACGACCCCTGTAGGGAGACGAGCTCTGCTTCTATCCAGTGTCAGTCGCGGCCCTGACTCCAGTTGCAGGCTGTGTTTACACTGTAACACGTAGCATCCAAAAATGTGCGGGTTAGGTTGATTTGGCTATGATAAGTTGACCCTTAGTGTTAGGGGGGGATTAAATATGTGGGGTTATGGGGATAGGATGGGATATGTTAGGGGGAATTAAATACGTGGGGTTCCGGGGGTAGGGTGGGATATGTGTACTGTGGGGATTAAAGCAGGGACAGGGTACTGGACTTGGATGATCAGCCATGATCGTATTGAATGGTGGAGCAGGCTCGATGGGCCGAATGGCCTACTCCTGCTCCTAGATTCTATGTTTCTATTGGTGCGGAGTGATTGTAGTGTAAATTGCATCCTCAGTTACATCTTCGACTCGCTTCTCTGACTTTTTAACAGGATGTTTCACACGCAAATACTGAAAACTCCCTGGGTTTGGTCAAAGCTTGTTTTAGTTTAAGTACTTCATTAAATACATTTAAATAATTTGATAAATGGGAAAAGTAAATGCTTTCTACAGAATTACAACTATTTGTATGACCTGATTTGTACTGAGAGGCAGGCTGTGCCACCACTTGGAAATGTGAAAATATCTATTCAACACACAGTCACTTTAATGTGCTAGTCTACACAGATCCCATTGGAGACCTTGCAGGCTAGCACACTCTTGACTGTCATCTGTTGCACTCTCAGTGAGCTGGGTTCTGCCCTCGAACAGTAGTGGAATCTCCACACTGTACATCGGCATCTACCTATGTTAAAAACTTCGCACCTGAGCACATTTCTCGTCTTTTTAAAACAAAAAACAACGTGCTTCCTGTTGTCACTAAGTTAGGAGTCACAGAACGTTGTGTAGACTGGAACAGGAAATTACAAGGGGACGTTGACAGACTGAGGGAGTTGGGCCAAGCTATGGCAGATGGAGTTTAAAGTGGGGAACTGTGAGGTCATCCACTTCAGATTCAAGGAAGATGAATTGGAATATTTTCTTAATGGCAAGAGATGAGGAACTGTGGAGGAGCAGAGAGATTTGGGACTCCAGGTGCACACATCACTAACAGCCGATGCACAGGTTCAAAAAAGGCTATTGGAATGTTGGCCTTTATCTCACGGGGCTGGGATACATGAGGGAGGTAGCGATGCTTCAGTGGTACAGAGCCTTGGTGTGACCCCATCTGGAGTAACCGCGTTCTGTTCTGGGCCCCGCACCTCAGGAAGGATATATTGTCCTTGGAGGGGGGGGCAGCGCAGATTCGCCAGAATGACACCGGGGGCTAAAAGGGGTAAATTATGGCAGATTGCATAAACTGTGCTTGTACTCCCTTGAGTTTAGAAGGTTGAGGGCTGATCTGATTGAAGCGGATAAAAGGATCCGATAGGGTCGATAAGGAGAAACTATTTCCTCTGGTGAGGGAATCCAGAAAAAAGGGGGCACAATCTTAAAATTAGAGTTAGACCATTAAGGAACGAAACCAGGAAGCACTTTTTCCACAGAGAGGGTAATGGGGGGGTGTGGGTGAAAATTCTCTCGAGGTATAATTTACTCACCTTTTGTGACATCAGAATCTTTGGGGGAGAAAAATTCCCCTCCTTTGGGCCAACGAGACGCAATGGCCTTTTCGCCCGGCCGCGCCGCTGACCGCGCCGCTGCACCTCCTGCCAAACTCAGCGGGAGGTTAGCGGCAGCGACTACAGCATTGTGCCCCGGCACACACATTCCCCTTCGCCCCCTGCAGCAGCGCCGGGCGACGGCAGCGACCGGTGCAGGGGACGCGAGCAGGGCGGAGGTGGTCGGCCGCCCTGAAAAAAATGTCGGATTTTAAAAAAAAAAACCGTTTTCTTTGTGCCTCCGGACGCGATGGTCCGAGCCGCGATCGGTCAGCCCGGCACTCTGCTTGAGCGCCGGGCTGATCTCGCGGCACCCCCCCCGCTCCCCGGTGGTCCAGGTTAGTTATATAAAAAAAACCTGCAGAGTTTGCAGCGTGGGGCCCTACCCTTTAATTCAGGGACGAGCCCCTGCAACGCAGCAGCGCTGTGCGTCCCCAGTGCGAGGCGCTGCTGAGCCGTGCGCCCCGGGGTCATGAACCTTCCCGCCTCTTGCGCTCCAAGGAGCTGGAGCCCTTGATTTACTGCTTGATCTGAGGCTCCACCCCCTCCTTGGAGCAAAGAATGGGAATTTCAGAGAGGCACTAACTTTTCCAGCTTTTCTGATTTAGAGCCCACACGGGGCTCGAGGGGAATTTCTAGCCCTTTTATAATTTGGGAGTTTCATCTTTGCAAAATCTCCTGTTCGGGAGCAGACTTGATTTGAATTCTGCATTGATTGGTTAAGGCCTGCATTTGGTGTCTTGCTTTGATCAACTTGTCCTCGGTTGCACTCGATGCTGACGCTTGAGTTCAAGCACTGAGCATCTCATCATCTCAACAACGCCTTTCATCTCGGAGCCGAGCTCGTGTTTGGGTTCACACAAGGAATGAGGGAATCAGATAACAAGTGCTGGAGCCCGGGAGCCCGGGACTCGCCATGGGGGAGAACTGAGCTGAAGCTCGAGGGTCCTGGAGTTACTGAATTGAGGCTGGGCTGCAGCCATTAACCATGACTGTGAGGAGTTCCGTTGAAGAGCTACCTTCCCATCCCCCCTGACCGAGGGGTGGGCTGCTGTCGGGACTAACAAAAAAAACAGCCACCTGTGTATTGTGTTCCATCGCGGGTAATTGCAGTAGGCTGATTTCACTGCATACCTAGAATGATAGAATCTCACAGCACAGGAGGCCATTCGGCCCATCGTGCCTGTGCCGGCTCTTTGAACGAGCTCTCCAATTAGTCCCACTCCCCCCTGCTCTTTCCCCACAGCCCTGCAATATTTTGCCCCCTTCAAGTATTTATCCAATTCCCTTTTGAAAGTTAGAAGTCGCACGACACCAGGTTATAGTCCAACAGATTTATTTAAAATTTAAATTTAAAATAAACTTTTGGAAGTTACTATTGAATGTGCTTCCACCGCCCTTTCAGGCAGCGCATTCCAGATCACAACAACTCGCTGCGTAGAAATATTTCTCCTCATCTCTCCCCCTCTGGTTCTTTTGCGTATTACCTTAAATCTGGGACATTAGTGAATCAGATGGGTTTCTCCGACAATCCGGTAGTTCTATGGTCACCATTACTGATGCTAGCTTTTTATTCCAGATTTTTAACTGAATTTAAATTCCCCAGCTGCCGTGGTGGGATTTGAACTCTTGTCTCCAGATCGTTAGTCCAGATCTCTGGATTACTAGTCCAGTAACATAATCACTATGCTACCGTTCCCGATTCACCTGTGGGCCGTTGCTTGTGCATCTGTGATTTTTGCAGCTTTGCTCCTGAGCATTTCTCCACGAGTCCCTGTTCTGGGTTGGACTGTCTGGGAGGGCTTCCAACAGAGGACAGATGTTTCCCGTAGTGAGGGGATGGCAATCGCCCAGACTGCTCTGTGTTCTCCTAAGCAACTGGGAACAAGTCATCCCTCTGCTCCTCGGTCAGTGCCCTGGGGAGCTGACAGAGGTGGAATAATTAAACCTGGGGTTACAAAAGAATTTATGAATTAGGAGCAGGATTCGGCCATTCGGTCCCTCGAGCCTGCTCCGCCATTCAATAAGATCATGGCTGATCTTCGACCTCAACTCCACTTTCCCGCCCGATCCTCATATCCCTTGATTCTCCGAGAGTCCACAAATCTATCGATCTCAGTCTTGAATATACTCAACGACTGAGCCTCCACAGCCCTCTGGGGTAGAGAATTCCAAAGATTCACCACCCTCTGAGTGAAGAAATTCCTCCTCATCTCAGTCCTAAATGGCCGACCCCTTATCCTGAGACTGTGACCCCTGGTTCTAGACTCTCCAGCCAGGGGGAAATATCCTCCCAGCATCTACCCTGTCAATCCCCTTCAGAATCTTGTATGTTTCAATGCGATCACCTCTCATTCTTCTAAACTCCAGAGAGTATAGGCCCATTCTACTCAACTTCATCTAAGTCATTAATATAAATTGTAAGTAAGGTTGAGGGGGTTGCGAGAATCCATTACTGCACGTACAACAAAATTAAATTCCAAAGAATAATTACACTTGACACTAATTCCAACTTGCTTCAGAAGCCTTTGCTAACCTCATCCTGCCGATTAAGCTGCTCTTTGCAGTGGAATTCAGACAGTTTACAGCCTCTCGTGCGACTTGCGCATTGCATTATTTCAGCTAATATCCAGGTTTGCATTTTTTGCAATGAATGGTGTGTGTGAGGCCTGATGACGATCCGAGGTATCGCCATTATCCGTGTGTTGGGTTCGTAGTCACCTGCTGTAGGCGGAAGAGATGCCAGCGGGAGTGAAACCCGGGCCAGCAGCTCGCTCGGAGCTGTCCACTGTTCCCGAGTGTGACCATTTCTGGCCCCTCCTGCTGCAGCGGTTTCCGTGCAATGTTCATGGATAATTTTTTTGTGTTGGCCTTTTCCAGAGAGGAAAGTGAAAGTGTCCTGACACTAAAGGGCCTGACTCCCACAGGGATGCTTCCCAGTGGAGTGCTTGCCGGTGGAAAGCAAACGCTTCAGAGTGGTAAGAACGGAATTCATTTCTCTGTCCTAATTGTTCTCGACTGCTGTGAAACAAGTACACCTTTGCTCTTGCCAATGATTTTGCTGCCAGCTTTTTTCCCGATTGGGCACCGTCTTCTGTTACTGGTAATGAGGAGCAAAGTGAATTACTGCCATTTTTCTGGGACAATGTACAGTGTAGAAATAGTTATTCCAGAAATAAAATGACCCTTTTAAAGTGTCTTTGTGACGGTATTTGGCAAACATCTGTTTACCACCAAATTGTCCAATGCACAGAGAAAACAATCTCGCAGTGAAAACGGCACAACTCTTAACTTTCCACTCGAGAGTTTATCTCATACTATCACCAATGGATTAACCTTCAGCAGCAAGTTTGACTGGTGCTATTAACTTTTACCATATACAGGGTATTAATAATCACTACAGTCATTTGTACAGTTAGTTACACACTCAGATCATTTGTAGTTAGTTACACACTCGGATCATTTGTAGTTAGTTACACACTCAGATCATTTGTAGTTAGTTACACACTCAGATCAATTGTAGTTAGTTACACACTCAGATCAATTGTAGTTAGTTACACACTCAGATCATTTGTAGTTAGTTACACACTCAGATCAATTGTAGTTAGTTACACACTCAGATCATTTGTAGTTAGTTACACACTCAGATCAATTGTAGTTAGTTACACACTCTGATCATTTGTACAGTTAGTTACACACTCAGATCATTTGTACAGTTAGTTACATACTCTGATCATTTGTAGTTAGTTACACACTCGGATCATTTGTACAGTTAGTTACACACTCGGATCATTTGTACAGTTAGTTACACACTCTGATCATTTGTAGTTAGTTACACACTCGGATCATTTGTACAGTTAGTTACACACTCGGATCATTTGTACAGTTAGTTACACACTGCTGTCAGACACTGATAATTTGTACAGTTAGCTGTGTGCGGCAGTAAACGAGCGTTTGCCTTTGTGCAGTAGCTGTGTGTCGCCGTTTGTGAATTAATGCTGTGTACAGCTAACAGTGTAGAGCAGCACGAGGTGGGAAGGTGCAGAGGGCCGGGTATGATCCACTGCTCACACTCGCTCCCTGGCTTGAGCTGCGCCAGGCAGAGGCTGCGATGGTTCTGCGTCCCGGGGGGCAGGGGCAGGGGGAGGCTCCCTCGACGACAGCTATACTGCACAGCACGGTCTACTGCGGTGAGTGTCGCACACTCCAAATCCAGCCTCTCGCATCTCAGTTCTTGTTCGAATCCTCACACAGCTTCTCTGAACAGTCTCTGCAAACAACTTCGCTCTTTCACTCCTGTCGATCATTACCAGAAATTTATCTTTCAAAAATTATTCTAGATATAATTTTGTAAAAATAATCTTTTAGAAAGGGTATGGCACATTGGTGAGAGTACAAGTGTGTGCAGTCTTGTTTAATTCATTGATTTTTTTAGGGCTGCAAATTCTTATTTGACGTATTCAATATTTGAACAGTGGGGAAAAACTTGATCATATTATGCAAAGTGGAAGATATAAGTAGACTGGGCGCAAGAATTCATTCCTAGTCTGCCATTTTTAAACAAAAACTGTATTAGCTTTATTCTCTAAGTATTAGCAGCCCTATTATTAATAAAGCAGATGGTAATTTTTCTGAATTGTCATGTGAATAATTATATATATATTTAAGGAGTCAAGTCCAAATTTTTTTTAATAAAGATTCCTAAAAATATTGCCTTTCTAGTTAGGCGCCCAGTGTCCGAGCCTTGGCATAAGAGGTTCGTAGCATGGATGGGGATCCTCGTCTTGAGATCATGAAACCCGCGTTTGCTGTGGTAACTAGATGCTGATCTTAAGGTTATCAGTGGCTCAGAGGATCAATAATAAAAATAAATGGTCGAATTAAATTCTCTGGCGGTGCTCCCGGATTAGAGCCAGAGCTGTGTCGCCCTCACTATGTCTCCCGTGAGTTGATGGGAAGGAAATTAAGATTCATTTCTACCAGGTCAAGGTATTTAATTGACACTGGTTAGGATATCTTAGTGAAGGAATGTTTCCTACACGCACCCCCACCCCAGCTCCACTCCCCCTTAATTACAGCAATTAGCCCAAAGGGTTAGTCTCAGTAATGGCACCTTTTAATCTGCTTATCTCTGTCCCGGTTAGCTTATTACAGGTAACCTCGCTGTTCCTTTTCCCTTGTTACAGGTGTTGCTTTTGTGTTAAAGCTAACTGTAGCCTTCCCCCAATAACGCCACTGTGTGTGTGTGTTTGAGTTAAGTTTGATCTTTATTTTTAAAAATTGGACAAGACGCTTAATTATGTGAATTCCAATTAAGTCTTTGCTTGGGTGCCGGTTTAACATCCATCTTTTGCTTGAAAAGAATTTGTAAAAAAAAATCTTTTGCTTTAAAAGAATTGGTGAAATCTTTTTTCCAGAAGGGTTAAAGAAGGAAAGCCAAGAGCTGCAGTTGTTTGGAAACCCTAACTTTAAATGAATGTCGGTGTTTTGTTCTGTTAATGTGTCCGAGGCTTGTGACTGCAGTGCTTGGGATAGCGCCGCTGACTTGACATGTACGATGGATTGAGCATCTGTCACACTAACTGAAGAGATCCCAAAAGATTGAGCTTAATCTGTTTATGTAGTTCGATGAGAGATAATGTCCGTCCTTGGCCCCGGCAGAAAGATTAACCCCTTAACGTCTTTCTATTTATTAAGTAACCTTTTACTTGTAACAGTTTTTAAAATATGTTTCGTGCCCCCTACACTAGTTTTGGTAACTGCTCCTGGATAGCAAGTGTAAGTGGCTTGTCCACGTAGTATATTGAAACAGGTAATTTATTAATTATATCACAAAATCTAGTCCCCCCCCCCCCCTTCACCGTATGGTATACATAATTTGAATGTATAAATTTCACATTTGATAAATGAACCATGTTGGGGTAAGCCTTGGACACGAATGAGACTGGCCATCGCCCAACTACATGTTGAAGTCGCTCAGTAACTTGAGTATTTTTTCCTCAATTGTTGACTTGTACTGTCGTATATTTAGTTAACTGAAGTAAATTGTCTCCTGGTGTGTGTTATGTGAACTCGGGTATTGTGTGTGGAATGGGGCTGTCTGTTCAATGCCCCCCCCCCCCCCCCCCCGTGAACCTCCTCCCTGCTTCACTCTTTCCAATATTCTATTTGCCTTCTGATATACTCTTTCTCTCTCCCCTCTGTCCAGACGAATCAGGTACTCGCTTCATTCACTTCACCCATGTACCTTTGTATGTCAGTGTTCTGTGTGTTAGTGCTAACTCACACATGCTAATAACATTCACCTGTGCAAACTGACACACCAGATCGCGTGGGCGCGCGCAAAAAAAAAATACATTTTCAATGTGGAACCAAAACATTACAAGTATCGCGGAAAGCAGTTCCCTCGGCCGAGGATAGATTGGTTTCCTGACAGCTCACAGTCGCACCCTGTGTAGCTGCAGTATCCTAGATTGTCACTACCTCCTGTTTTTTTATTTCTTTTATTATTCAATTACTTCATTTCTTCTTTAAATTTTTTTTAAAAATTAAAACATTAAAGCAGAAAAGCAGCCAAAACAAAAAGTACGTGATATTCAGCATCATCCGAGAAATGCTTGTGGTTTTAAAGGTATCATATCTTAAAAATTTCTACTTAAAGGATCAAGGCTTGTGTTATTTAATTGGTGAGATTAACCGCCCACAAACTGGGTCGCCTGAATATCTGCGGTATTTGATGGAATATAAAATATGAAACGCGTGCGTGCGTGACATACACACTCCGGTATTATGGTTTCCTCTACTATTGTGATACTGCAGTACTACGGGAAATCATTGACCGCCCGGCACAGTCAAGGACAGAAATCAACCAAAGCAAATCAGTTACCGTAACTTGTCGAAAGAAATACCCTGACAAAGGCGGGCCCTGTGAGCACTTTTAACATCAGGGCTTTCGGCAACGTGAATCCAAATGATTGGGGAGAAAGCGGTCGTCAGACAGAAGATGGTAATCGAGACCAACTGACCCTTGCAACTGATGTCCCAGCGTCAAGAATGTAGGTGGGGGGAAAAGGCCAAGTGATGGAACGGGAAACCGTGTAGCTCGGCCCAATTGAAGGTTAAGGTCGCACACTCAGGATAACAGACCAAACAAAATTTGACACCGAGTCACATCAGGAGATATTGGGGCAGGCGACCAAATTCTTGGTCAAAGAGGGAGGTTTTAAGGAGCGTCTTAAAGGAGGGGAGAGAGAGGCGGAGAGGTTTAGGGAGGGAATTCCAGAGCTTTAGGGCAGCTGAAGGCACGGCCGCCGATGGTGGATGCGCAAGAGGCCAGAATTGAAGGAGCGCAGAGATCTCGGAGGGTTGTAGGGCTGGAAGAGGTTACAGAGATAGGGAGCGGGGGAGGCCATGGAGGGGATTTGAAAATGAGGATGGGAATTTTCAAATCGAGGCGTTGCCGGACATGCAGGTGTGATGCTCGCCTCTATAAAGGGCGGAAACGGTGAATCAAGAGCCCTCGTCACTCCAGATGACATTGACTGATTTTTGCATACTGGGGACATGTTTCCCGGGAACCAACTGGAAGATTCCCAGACTGATATTGTGTGTACTCTTTCCGTTCAAAGGATGAAGATGTGTTGGCCAAGGTAAGTAATCTACCTTTTCCCTTACCACGGAAGTCCTCTGGTTTTGCCAGACAGCATTGTGATTTTGGGCCCTTTACGCTTGCCACTGGCTCTGGGAGTCAGCTAGAGGGGATGTTGGCAGGTTAACCCCACCGCCCAGTCCCGCACAGACTCTCGTCCCTCAATTGCTTTTCACTTGAAGT
>CM059426.1:213618811-213696311 GCA_030390025.1 Squalus acanthias | reverse complement strand
CTCTCTCTCTGTCTGCGTCTCTCTCTCTCTGTCTGCGTCTCTCTCTCTCTGTCTGCGTCTCTCTCTCTGTCTGCGTCTCTCTCTCTGTCTGCGTCTCTCTCTCTGTCTGCGTCTCTCTCTCTGTCTGCGTCTCTCTCTCTCTGTCTGCGTCTCTCTCTCTGTCTGCGTCTCTCTCTCTCTGTCTGCGTCTCTCTCTCTCTGTCTGCGTCTCTCTCTCTCTGTCTGCGTCTCTCTCTCTCTGTCTGCGTCTCTCTCTCTCTGTCTGCGTCTCTCTCTCTCTGTCTGCGTCTCTCTCTCTCTGTCTGCGTCTCTCTCTCTCTGTCTGCGTCTCTCTCTCTCTGTCTGCGTCTCTCTCTCTCTGTCTGCGTCTCTCTCTCTCTGTCTGCGTCTCTCTCTCTGTCTGCGTCTCTCTCTCTGTCTGCGTCTCTCTCTCTCTGTCTGCGTCTCTCTCTCTCTGTCTGCGTCTCTCTCTCTCTGTCTGCGTCTCTCTCTGTCTGCGTCTCTCTCTCTCTGTCTGCGTCTCTCTCTCTCTGTCTGCGTCTCTCTCTCTCTGTCTGCCTCTCTCTCTCTGTCTGCGTCTCTCTCTCTCTGTCTGCGTCTCTCTCTCTCTGTCTGCGTCTCTCTCTCTCTGTCTGCGTCTCTCTCTCTCTGTCTGCGTCTCTCTCTCTCTGTCTGCGTCTCTCTCTCTCTGTCTGCGTGTCTCTCTCTCTGTCTGCGTGTCTCTCTCTCTGTCTGCGTCTCTCTCTCTCTGTCTGCGTCTCTCTCTCTCTGTCTGCGTCTCTCTCTCTCTGTCTGCGTCTCTCTCTCTCTCCGTCTCTCTCTCTCTCCGTCTGCGTCTCTCTCCGTCTGCGTCTCTCTCTCTCCGTCTGCGTCTCTCTCTCTCCGTCTGCGTCTCTCTCTCTCCGTCTGCGTCTCTCTCTGTCTGCGTCTCTCTCCGTCTGCGTCTCTCTCTCTCCGTCTGCGTCTCTCTCTCTCCGTCTGCGTCTCTCTCTCTCCGTCTGCGTCTCTCTCTCTCCGTCTGCGTCTCTCTCTGTCTGCGTCTCTCTCTCTGTCTGCGTCTCTCTCTCTCTGTCTGCGTCTCTCTCTCTCTGTCTGCGTCTCTCTGTCTGCGTCTCTCTCTCTCTGCGTCTCTCTCTCTCTGTCTGCGTCTCTCTCTCTCTGTCTGCGTCTCTCTCTCTCTGTCTGCGTCTCTCTCTCTCTCTGTCTGCGTCTCTCTCTCTCTCTGTCTGCGTCTCTCTCTCTCTCTGTCTGCGTCTCTCTCTCTCTGTCTGCGTCTCTCTCTCTCTCTGTCTGCGTCTCTCTCTCTCTCTGTCTGCGTCTCTCTCTCTCTCTGTCTGCGTCTCTCTCTCTCTCTGTCTGCGTCTCTCTCTCTCTCTGTCTGCGTCTCTGTGTGCGTGTGTGTGCGTGTGCGTGTGTGTGTGTGTGTGTGCGTGTCTTGTTTCCAGTCAGCACGTCTGTTGAAGGTTGATCCCAAAGGAGGCGCACAAGCAGAAACTGGTCACTCCTGGGACATGCTCTGCTCAGAGGGTGTGGGGTATCAGCTTGGAGGATAGAACCACCGCACTGACGGAATGAGGAGGAGTGGCATGTACAAGCAGCGAGAAGATTCAGGTGGCCAGGGCGTGTATGTAACGGGACTGAAGATTGGGATCTTTGGAAATTTTTGGAATGGGTTCCAGTTGGGAAAAGAGCATGTGGAACGCCAAAACCGAGCTGGTTGGGACTGTGTGCAGGAAGACTGTAATGACAAATAAGAGCCATAAGTCGTTCTCAAGGGGAGAGTGCACTGGCAAGAACCGGTGGTATCTGTGGCCAGCCTCACTATATTACTGATTATTGGTGTGTTTCCACTTACAATAACTCACTTAGGTCTGAAGCACTTGGACGATGAGTCTTTCCCACTTGCAGGAAAAGGATTGTCCTCTGCAACATGAATATCTTCCCAGGTCGAGCATATTCACGGCTCTCTGGCAAGAGTCTCAAAACAAAATCTGAATATTAAAACAGCAAGGCACCAAGAGTTGGACCCGGAACATTCTGAGAGTTATCCTGTGGCACAGATTATTCTAGGTCTGTAAGGCTTGGTGGAGAGATTGGACCTTGGGCTGCGAATTAACACTATTGTTACCGTACCAACCCATGTTCCTTTTCCAATCTGCACAGATCCAGTGCCGTTCACAGAGCGAGTACTAAACCAGTGTGTTGCACTTGTTAATCATTCCAAAACTGTGCCGTTTCGAGCAGGCGTTATTCAGCAGTGCATCACTTTGAGAATGGTGAAAGACTCGGAACAAGTGCCGCAGACTTGGTGAGCTTTGCACGTCTTTCCCAGTAGTGAGAACGTTGGTAACACGATGCATCACCCGCTGCTGCATCACTTTGGGGCCTGGTATACCTTTCTTCCTGAGCACTTTATCTTGTGAGAATTTGCACTTATTTTCCATCAGATACTGTAAGCCAATAAATTGTGATTCAGTAATCCACGCCGACGCACGCAGACACCAAATAGCACACTGATTTTTCTGCTCAATGATCACAACCAATTTTTCTTTTTCCTCCTTCCATATGAACTGACTGTGTGTTGTCCTTTGTGAACGTGATGTTCTCGTTTCTCATCTCCACATAAGAGTACTAAAGCTTGTATTAGACTTGCTGCAGTTGCTATTTTTTTTGCTACTCATTGATTGTTTTAAGAATATAAATTCTCGGCTCAACTTTCTCATCCGTTTTGCAATCCTTTTCTTTTCTTTTCTTCAGCGACTGTTGAGGCTATAGAGGCTGACGAAGGTAATATTTTGGACAGTCCCCTTTCTGTTGTACAACTGATGGGGGGGCTGTGCTGGGTTTATACATACGTCTATGAATATATATATATATATATTTCGGTAGCTTGTATATGATGTGCGGGTGTTGGGCTAACAAGCAGTTGTCTAACACTCCTTAACACTGTGTCATATTAACCATGTTCAGGTGTGCTTGCTTTAAATAGATTTATCCTTTTATGCAGTTGTGTCCTTTGTTCTTGCAGCAACAAAAAAAACCCCACCTGCGTTCTTCTGGCTGAACTGCACTGTCGTATCACTCATAGCTGAGCTGTACTTTTTCCAGAAGAGCTATTAACAACTTTTTTTTTTTTTGACGCTTCAAAATTGGCTTGAGATGCTTTGAGCAAGAGCAAAGCCGACTGCCGATTAAATAGCGGTTACTCGACTGCTATTTACGCTCAATTTTAAAACCTTCTTCTTAACAAACTCCGTTCCACAGTCCGCATCCGGTGGTGGAAATTCATTTTTTGCTCTTTTTTTTTTCTGTGACTCTGTGGCTTTGCTGTGTGTCGTGTTTATTAGTATCTGTGATAAAACTACAGTGTTATCCTAGTGTCTGACCAGCAGCCACAGCAACGGGTTGGATTGTTGTCCTACGCACGATGAACGATCACCAGCTTTTTCACTGGGAGGTCTGTAAATAATGACTAACCTTTGAGTGATGTGCAGTGGGACCTGCTTATAGTAAATTCTCAATCTTCACGGTTAATTAACAGTATAACTCCCTGTTGCGATGAAAGAATTCTAGTCTGCAAATATAAATATTAATCTCCCTTTTTTTTTTAGTTGATATAATCAGTGGAATGTGTGTCAGACGTGAATTGAAGATAAAATACTTCCAGCTTTGAAATGTTTCATCTTTTGCTTTTAAAATATTTGTAAAGCATTCACTCCAGTTCAGAACCTGCAGTTTACTTTAAGATCTCGACCGCAACTGAACTTGAAACTGTTGTTTTGTCAAACTGCCCCTAGCCTAGTCTTTAGCTGGTTCTGGACACGGGGAGTTGCTGTTTGTAGCAACCACCATTTTATTATTTAAAGGATCCCACTGTAATAGTTGAAACTACATTAACCGCTTGTTTGCTGCATGTCTGCTGGAGTTGACACATGGAACGGTTAACAATCATTGTGGCTGTATTGACCTTTCCTAATCATCTGCAGGTGATGCCCTGCATGAAGTGTCTCCTTAACGAAAAGTTGAAATAAGATGGAGTGACATTTCCTCTTAACCTTTTGAGTACTGAATTCCCTTTGCTGATTCCTTTGCTTACTAGAAGTCCACGGTTTCTAATGTAAAGCGACTGCAAAAAAGTGTGCATTTCTGCACCGCTCTACCAAGGGCCTGGCACAGGCACGATGGGCCGAATGGCCTCCCTCTGTGCTGTGAGATTCTATAGTAACATGCAGCCAATTAAAATGTCTTGGGAGGATTGCATTGAACCATTGGTGGGAATATGCCAGACAGAGGCTAGACGCTCCCTCGGTGGGGACCGAGGTCAGTCTGGGTATCGACGTGTGCCTCCTAATTGCTGGTGGTAGAGGGGGGCTGTGCTGGTCATGGGCCAAGGTTTTGTTACGGAAAAGGATCACAGGCTCCAACCTGGGTTTCTGAGGAGAGAGAAGCAGGTTAAGAGACAAATAATAACTCGTCGTAAACTGACTTCTCCCCCTCGTCGCTTGGTAAAATCTGGATATAAATCAGGTAATCCTTCACTGAACCGAACTGACTCAAAGGATTCGAGGAAAGTGCACAAATCAAAAAAATGTTGCTTTGGGCAACATGATTGAAGAGCAAAGTATCCTCGCCTTGTGCGCGCGAGTGTGTTCTGATGCAGAGCTATTGTCCTAGTTCTCAAAGGGTTAAACATGTCACTTGATTGTATATTATTAACACACCTGTACATTCCAACCAGTTTTGGCCCCAAAGAACTCCTTCAATTCTTCTCATCGCACAGCTTACCTGCCGTTTCTTTTCAGCATCTCCGACCTGAGTGTTTGTTTTTTTGGGACAAGTAAAACACAATTATTTTAATTAAGTATTGTCCTCCCAATTTTTAAACCTCGTTTCTCCCCCCCCCCCCCCCCCCCCCCCTCCCCAAAAAAACTTTTCTGTCTCCAACCTATCAATTATTGGTTAGCCAGGAGGACAGAGCAGCTCATTGATCTCGGCTCCTGTCGACGCTGTCTTTATAACCAGCCACTACGACACACTTGAAAGTTTTTCTTTCCTTCTCAATGGAGGGGAGCTGAACCCCAATGCTGCCATAATTGCAAGTGTTTAGCACACGGAATTACAGGCACAGACCCATTTCTTTGGCACTCCATGGAACAGCACCTTGTAAATCCAGCAGAGTGCATCATTGTGCTACCCTGTTGCCCCACTGACTCTATAAAAAAAAAACATGAATGTCGATTTATGTAACAAAAACGATGAAAAGCTAACCAATAGCAAACCAATATTGAAGACCTGTCTGATTAATCTGTTCTATTCCATATGGTACAAGAAGCCTCCCGGTCACTTTTCACATGATCTTTGGAGGCTTCTCTTCTAACCTGTTTCACCTCACAGCTCAGAAGGAGGCCATTCGGCCCATCGTGCCTGTGCCGGCTCTTTGAAAGAGCTCTCCAATTAGTCCCACTCCCCCTGCTCTTTCCCCCATAGCCCTGCACATTTTTCTGTTTCAAGTATTTATCCAATTCCCTTTCAAAAGTTACTGTTGAATCTGCTTCCACCGCCCTTTCAGGCAGCGTGTTCCAGATCACAACAACTCGCTGTGTAAAAGAAATTCTCTTCTTCTCCCCTCTGGTTCTTTTACCAATCACCTTAAATCTGTGTCCTCTGGTTACCCACCCTCCTGCCACTGGAAACAGTTTCTCCTTATTTACTCCAGCAAAACCCCTCACAATTTTGAACACCTCTATTAAATCTCCCCTTAACCTCTGCTCTAAAGAGAACAACCCCAGCTCCTCCCGTCTCTTAGTCTGATTATTTGCAATGAAAGGTTCAATTTTTCAAACCCTTTTCACTGCAGCAGGTCTGTATTGGGCCACTCACCCCTCCCCCCATCCCGAGATAACAGGCCATTCTTGCTATTCCATAGCCACTTTTTGCAACACCACAAATGGATTTATTTTTGGGAAGTTTAAAACTGCAGTAACTGAGGGGGTGGGTGTTGCACTTCTCCAATCTGTCCCTCTGCTGCTACGGGGTATTGTGCATTATTGGCAGGTGTACAAAAAACTGAAATTTTCCCCCTGGGTCTCATTCACGAGCGATCTGGTAGCTGGATCCAAGCATAAAAGGGATCAATTAATTTTTCTGGTGCCATTCAAGAAAATGTGTAATCTGCCACGTGCCTGGGTTTAAGGGATTGTAACATAGACATGGGATACATCTGGACCATTTCTTCAATGTGTCTGCTGAAAAAATAGGAGCATTGTACCTTGTCCCAAATGCACAATACCGTACAAATTATATTCGTACAGCAATTTTTCTTTCCTAAATAAGTTCGATGCTGTGGAGGATATCTTCATTTTATTCGTGTTCAGTTTTTAATTTTCAGTTCTTCTAAAACCATCCTCTGTCTAACCTTCACGTGTTTCAGCTGAAAGTAATATCGATTATTTCCAATGCAAAATTGCCATTTCTCTAACTACAATGCATGTCCAAGTGTAACAGGATTCAGCTAAAACTGGTTGGAAGTGGCGCTAGGTGAACAGAATTATATACAATGATAATTGGTTTCTCATCTAGAGTTCTGACACCAACAATTACAGTTGTACCAATTTGATTAACTTCACAGAAGGGTGAAATATTAAACCCATCCCTGCCTGAGCTCCCTAGGTTCAGTTCAGTATGGCTTAATAAAAATAAGCTCATAGTTTCTTAAATCTTGAATACATATGCCACAATGTGCTAACCAAATAACTGTACTGAACTTGTATATTAGTTGGGGAGGGGAAATAAAAGTTGTTTCACATCTTTTCCCCTTCTTTCCTCCTTCCCCAACCCCCACATCACCCCTTCCCTCTCCCTGCTCCTCCTCCTCCTCCCCACCCCTGCGTCGCCCGCTGCGAAACCTCTCTCCGCTCAGCAATCCGAGGTTTCTCGCCGCAGCACAAGATCAGCAGCTTTGCCGAAGCTAAAGGCCTGGATCGCATCAACGAGAGGATGCCTCCTCGCCGTGACGGCGTAGCGAGTGACGGCAGCCTCAACTCCATCAACAAGGCGGTCTCCTCGGAGACGAATGGCACTGAGAGTGGCAATATTCAGTGATCCTTTTGCAGTTTCCAGTTCCAAGGCATGATTGTATTGTTGCCACATAAGCAGTTTGACATTCTTGCCTCTGATTACTGCTGCATGCTCTGGGGGAGCCAGGTGTTGAATGACAGATTACAGTAACAGAGTGATAGAGATTGTATTGTGATTGCTGACAGTTAAGTTACCTCAGATGGGATATGCCTTTGAAGCTTCTAGACGAGCAAAAAGTTAAATGCTGGTTAAATATTACACATTAGATGAATCAAAATGTTTTCCTTTTGCATCGAGGAAGACTTGCAGATCTGTTTTGAAAAGGCCTTTACTGTACTGGATATGGGATTTCTGTCTAGTAGCTCTTTAATCTTCTAGTGTCCGTTTACGATTGCAGAATTAAAAGTTTGACATTATTAAAAAAAAAAATTGAAAATATGAGGTTGTACAAACTAAATAATAGCTGATTTGAGACGTGGACTATTTATTAACGTTTTTTGCTACTCTTGTACGAGAGTTTCAAACAAATTCGGCAGTCTTAAAAAAAAAAATAATAATAATAATTGTAAAGTTGCGAAATCATTAAAATGCCAAAAATCAAATTTGGTTTTGTACAAATTCTGCTTACCTCAGGTTTATTTAGTGAGCTTGGACGCTACCAGTTTATGTATTTACTTCTCGCTTTTACTCACCTCGGTTAGTCGGCTAGCCTTTTCCAAAAAAAAAACTGGAAATTTATTTATAACCTTTTATCATTCATTTTTGCGATGACATTTCGTTTGCGTTGAGTTGGTTGTGGCTTGCTGGAATTGTATATTAATGAGTGACGCATTCATTTTTAAAAATTTTATTTTAACTCTATGAAGAACAAGACGTACCGTATTAAAAAGCAGCGAATAGCATCTGTAGTCTGTAAAACTGTCCTATGCATGTTTTTTTCTTTCCAATTTATGGCTGTACTGTCCCTGTATGGGACTGTAATGTGCTTCGTAATCTGACCTATACTGGAAATGTAATGTATACTTGCATACTTTATATTCACTGTACGAAATTGCTTAATGCCTTTTGAATTTTTGTAATTAAAAATAAATAATAATAATTCTTGAAATTATTCAGCGGGGGAGTGGAACCTTTGAACATTTTTCAGTACATATAAGTGCACCTGTAGGCGAATAGCATGTTTAGCAAACATTGTGAAAATTTAAATTAAAAAAAATCGATGTGTGGGTACATGTAAAACTCTAGATGCATGATACTGTTTTAGTCACAAATGGTGGAGTCTTACTTTATTTCTTTTGTGCCACAAAAAAAAAACATTTTGTGTATTTTCACCTTTGCTGTATCAGTTACGGGTTTGATGATCTGGTTAAAAACTGGTCCATAATGGGTTGATCCATTGATCTTTTTTTTAACGATTGTAAACGTGCCCAAGTAATTCACTACAACCTTGAATGCCTTGCCTTTGTAATTTGACCTCTGAAACGTCAGCAGTTTAAGCATGCACTTGTAACAATGAGGAAGTATTTTATATTACTATTTCAATAAAACATGCATGAACTTACTGGCGTGTGTATTCCTTTAGTGGCCTCGCTCTGCAGTTACTAAACCTTGGATTTTTTTTTTAAATTGTTTCCAAGTCCAACAAAATGGGCTGCATATCGCGACACCGCTATTCCCGGCCGGAATGGAGATGATTGGGTAATTCCCCCATCAATCGCGCACTAGGATTGGTTTTCCGCACATCATTTGTATTCTGTAACCATCCTCCACTCACTGCATTGTGCTGGAGCAATAATCCGGCTTTTATCGGGAGACTTTGCTGTAGTTTCGGTCATGAGTTCTGTTTGCTGTAGTTCGCAGAGGCTCTTTATAAATAGACCCTGTTTGCTGTAAAATAGACTCTCTGCAAGTCTTGCCAGAAGTCCCGCCCCTCCTCCAACTCATTGGATGGCACAGTGGTATCAATAGACACTCTGAACTAAATGTGACCTGGCACAGACTACTGCAATTAACTGGCAGATGTGTACATCCTTTCAGAAGAGAAGGTTAAGGAGCGATTCAGTTGAGGTGATCAAAATTTAGGGAGGATGTCAAGGTCTTGGAGAGGGTGCACAAGAGATTTACTGGGGATGAGCGACTTCAGTTATGTAGAGAGGCTGGGCTTGTTCTTAGAGCAGAGAAGGTTAAGAGGAGATTTGAGAGAGGCACTCAAAATTATAAAGGGTTTTGAGAGAGTAAGTAAAGAGAAACTTTACAGTGGCAAGTGTGTTTCCTACATTACAACAGTGACTGCACATCAAAAGTACTTAATTGGCTGTGAAGCGCTTTGGGACGTCCTGAGGTCGTGAAAGGTGCTGTAGAAATGCAGGTGCTTTCTTTCATTGTCTGAACATTGATTTTTAGATTGCCACATATATAGGCGTGTATATGAATTTGTGTCTCTATCTAGACTGCTGCCTGAATTGCAAAATCAGGTTTTGTTTTTAAAAAGGAAATTTTTTGGGACATTCCTGATTCTGTCTCTGTAAATTTTTGTTGAAAATCATACTTTCAGCAACGGGACATGCCACCAGTTTATGAGAATACCGTCGGTCTGAAATCATAATGGGACACGCAAGAGGGAGGAGAGCTGAGAGAAAGTGTCTAGACACGATGATTAATCTTCGCTACTGTGTAGTATGTAATCGGATTGGAATTTTTAAGGTACATGTTTCTGAATAGTTGTGGATATGTATTTTACTTGTAAATGCTTTTTGTGCCAGGTTCAAGAATCATTTTTAAATTGCGGAGGGTGATTGAGATATCCCTGGTTGTCGCGGTTACATTAATAGCTCTGTTGTCTGTCATGAGGGCCAACAACCAAGATTGCTGTCGGAATCACTCTGGCAACCAAGAATATCGGTCTAGTGGGTGATTTATGATTGTGATCTGGTGAGTCATGGGGTGGTGGGGGCATAGAGCCCGGACTGCCCAGCGACAGTGCCACTAATAAATCATTTTCAGTTGCAGGCCATTCGGCCTAACTGGTCCGTGCCGGTGTTTATGCTCCACACGAGCCTCCTCCCACCCCTCTTCATCTCACCCTATCAGCATATCCTTCTATTCCTTTCTCCCTCGTGTGTTTATTTAGCTTCCCCCTATTCGTCTCAACCTCCTCTAGCCCTACAACCCTCCAAGATCTCTGCGCTCTTCCAATTCTGGCCTCTTGATGGAGCGATGAAAATCGGGGATGTGCAAGAGGCCGGAATGCAGGAGCGCAGAGATCTCGGAGGGTTGTAGGGCTGGAGGAGGTTACAGAGATAGGGAGGGGCGAGGAGGCCATGGAGGGATTTGAACACAAAGGATGGGAATTTTAAAATCGAGGCGTTGCCGGACTGGGAGCCAATGTAGGTCAGCGAGCACAGGCGGTGATGGGTGAACAGGACTTGGTGCGAGTTAGGACACGGGCAGCCGAGTTGGATGAGTTCCAAGTTTACGGAGGGTGGAAGATGGGAGGCAGGCCAGGAGAGCGTTGGAATAGTCGAGTCTGGAGGTAACTAGTGAGGTATCTCATCCAAGTGGCCATTATTTATTTGTACAAGATTTGCAAACAAGTATTGGCAGGCTATTCAACCATGGGAGCAATACACCCTAATCCAATACTGTCGGGCCTAATGTGTAGTCCCAGCAGGGGTCCCTACAAATTGATCAGGAATGGGAGCTGTGGCTGATTTTCCCCCCATTGCCCCACGCCCCCTTATCTTAGGGACATTAAGCCAGCTTTAGACCTTGCCAAAGATCAGAGAATAGTACAGCACAAAAGGAGGCCATTCAGCCCATCGAGTCTGCGCCGGCTCTTTCGAAGAGCAATCCAGTTAGTCCCACTCTCCCCCCCCCCCCCCCCGCTCTTTCCTCATATCCCTGCAATTTTTTCTCCTTCAAGTATTTATCCAAATCCCTTTTGAAGGCTACTATTGAATCTGTGTCCACCGCCCTATCAGGCAGCGCATTCCAAATCCTCTCCACTCGCTGCGTAAAAAAGTTTTTCCTCATGTTGCCTCTGGTTCTTTTGCCAATCACCTTCAATCTGTGCCCTCTGGTTCTCGACCCTTCAGCCATTGAGAACAGTTTCTTTCTATTTACTCTGTCTAAACCCTTCATGATTTTGAACACCTCTATCAAATCTCCTCTTAACCTTCTCTGTTCTAAGGAGAACAATCCCAGCTTCTCCAGTCTCTCCACGTAACTGAAGTCCCTCATCCCTGGAACCATTCTAGTAAATCTCTTCTGCATCCTCTCCAAGGCCTTGACATCCTTCCTAAAGTGCGGTGCCCAGAATTGGACACACTACTCCAGCTGAGGCTGAATTTATTTAGATAAATTCAGCTTCTGAACCCTCGACTCTGGCAGTCAGTTATCTCCACACAGGCGGGAGATTGAAGGGACTTTCCCGGTCTAGAAACTGAAAACTGAGCTTCAAAAAAAAAACCCAGCTAAATAATTATGACTAATGTAAACATTGCGTAACATTTTTTTAACAATTTCTGATGAATTAATTTTTATTGAAATTTGAAAAATCATATTACAGAATTAAAAAAAATCCGTGAAGAGATTAAGACATCCCTGCGGTCAGGGTGAAGGTTAAATGTCCCTTTTAGCCAGTCCTTCTCAGCGCATTGAATCCACGCTGGAGAGTTGTTCCGTGGGTTCTGATCTCTCTCCACTCCCTCACCCAAGGGGCCAATCTTCACGCGCTGTCGGATGGATTGACTGCAGAAGCATCTCGGCCGATTCCCATCCTGTCCTCTCCCGCAGACGCGCTAAAAGCCGGGATTCACTGGACGACACAGAACCGACAACCTGACCTGATGCTTTTTTTTCCCGCAACATTTCCCTCCATAAACACAACGCAAGACGCTGAAGCAATTGTAGGGTTTCTGGCACAGACCCAACCAAGCTCGGCTCACATGGCACAGACCCAACCAAGCTCGGCTCACACTGCGCAGACCCAACCAAGCTCGGCTCACACTGCGCAGACCCAACCAAGCTCAGCTCACACTGCGCAGACCCAACCAAGCTCGGCTCACGGCACAGACCCAACCAAGCTCGGCTCACACTGCGCAGACCCAACCAAGCTCGGCTCACGGCACAGACCCAACCAAGCTCGGCTCACACTGCGCAGACCCAACCAAGCTCGGCTCACACTGCGCAGACCCAACCAAGCTCGGCTCACACTGCGCAGACCCAACCAAGCTCGGCTCACGGCACAGACCCAACCAAGCTCGGCTCACACTGCGCAGACCCAACCAAGCTCGGCTCACACTGCGCAGACCCAACCAAGCTCGGCTCACACTGCGCAGACCCAACCAAGCTCGGCTCACACTGCGCAGACCCAACCAAGCTCGGCTCACACTGCGCAGACCCAACCAAGCTCGGCTCACACTGCGCAGACCCAACCAAGCTCAGCTCACACTGCGCAGACCCAACCAAGCTCGGCTCACACTGCGCAGACCGCGATTGAATCGGTCGGGTTGACTCGGTTTACGCACTCAGGTGAACTTTGTTGACCCGTCGGGGGAATCCCCGGTGTTGATACCAAACATTCTTCTGTGTTTGAGGTTTACATGGAATAAAGTTCTTGATGGATTACATCGGATATACGGCACAGAAACAGGCCATTCGGCCCAACCAGTCCATGCCGGCGTTTATGCTCCGCTCGAGCCTCCTCCCGTCTTTCCTCATCTAAATCTATCAGCGTAACCCTCTATTCCCTTCTCCCTCGTGCTTATCTAGCCTTCCCTTAAATGCATCTATACTATTCGCCTCAACCACTCCCTGTGGTAGCGAGTTCCACATTCTCACCACTCTCTGGGTAAAGAATTTTCTTCTGAATTCCCTATTGGATTTCTTGGTGACTAGCTTATATTGATGGCCTCTAGTTATGCTCTTCCCCACAACTGGAAACGCTCTCTCTGTGTCGTCTCTATCAAAACCTTTCATAATTTTAAAGACCTCTATTAGGTCCCCCCTCAACCTTCTCCCAGCCTGTTCATCCTTTCCTGATCAGTATACCCTCGGAAGGGGAAAAGTTGGCGAATCAAATACTTGCAACCCTCAGTCATGGTCTTAAATACCCCAGGAATCTCATAATGAGTGTTTTTACGAGGGATAATATTAAAAATCAGTGCTCCCAGCGTGGAGCTTCTGCCACTGGGATTGCACGTTCAGATTCCCAATATGAGCTCCTATCTGGTGATGCTCCAGGACTTGGAGTGGTGTCCCTCCATGATCCACCCACCCAAAATTTACTGTCGGGTGCCGGTGTTTTTCACTGGATGAATTGGCACTGCTGCGCATCAATGGCCCGGAACCTGCAGTCAGCGGTGAGACAACAGCGCTCGCCGCTGACCTCAAAGAAAGCTGCCCACAAAGATCTTGCAATCACTGTGGCGAAAACTTTAGCTTTCTCAACCTTAAATTGATTGTAGCACTGTGAAAAGGGGGTCCCCTGCGCAGAGCAGCAGTGGTGTCAGCAAGCTGTCTGAGCAGCCAATCACATTGGAGAATTCTCAACAAACAGCAAACCAGGAAATAAAAAGCACTGATTATTGATTCACTTTTTAAAATCTTTTACAGAGAGCAAAATAAAGATGGGGGCATACACATGGGGTTAAGGTAGAAGCTGAACTATCATAAACAAACATTAAAAAAATTTTTTTTATATTATTTTAAAAATCTAGTAGTTTTTATCATAATGGAGAAATTTGACACTCCACAAATATAAAATTAGTTTTTCAGGGCCAGAACGGTTGCTCAGCCGTTAATACGCCATTAAAGCCCCAGTTATACCTCTTCCAACAAGGCTTAACTTTTTATGAGGTCTTTAACAGCGATATTACCGCGGAAAAGTGGAAATTTTCATCAGTTCAGGTGATTTCACTGATTGCCGGCTATGGGGAGTTCCACAGCGCAGCCAGTGTCGGAGCAGTTAATGACTGACCGTGACGTCAGGATTTCCGCGTTTTTCTGCGCACGCGCTCTATCCCGAAGTTGCGGTCAGTTTCAGGAGGGGTAATGATGGCGAACGCTGACCGTGTCGGCATCATTACCCACCGCAAAAAATCGTAATTGTAATTGATTCCTGTCCCGTCATTTTTCAACCGGTTTCAAACCCATGTTGCGGATCAAATACGATGTCAGTGACTGAAAACTCAAATAGCTTTGCACCGTCACACGACCAGTCCGTCCGAGCCCTGCGCATCCCCAATAGTTTCCATACTTCAATGTCTTCTTTAAATGAGAAAAAACACTTCACAAACCACATTCCCATTGATAGTAGCTTCAACTTCTTTCACAAAATATCTACCCCAATCTCATCACCAAACATAAATCTACAACATCAAGTAATGATTCAATATTGACCAATGGCCAAAGGGCTACAGTCTGATGGAGGATTGCTCACTCCTCATCACTCACTCCTTCACACGCTGATCGACATGATTTGTTTTTATTTCAGATTTCCAGCATTCAGGGAAGAGTTTCCAAATGCGTGCCCTGGCGTTGAACCTTGCCACGTATCAGGAGATTACAGGCAGGATCTCTTTGGTTTTCCTTTCATTGTGTCGAGGATGTCCATTTGGAAAATCGGCCCTTTAAAGTCTGCTCTTTGTCAGTTACAATTTCTACTTCTAAACTAACGCCACGATCTTGGCTGGAACAAAGATGTCGCTGGTCTAACTTCTGTCAGCAGTGGCTATGTTTACATCACCACTTGCCTGGGTGGGAGTCTTCTTCAAACTATTAATCATCGTAGTAAAACGTGAAATATTGTGAACTCGATTCTTCCATTTCACCGCAGGAGGAGTCAACACCTTGACTTGGCCATTCCTTTTCCTGAAGAACTTCAAAAACTCTTTCCTCAGCTCTTTGTTTCTCAAGCCGTAGATGATGGGATTAAACGTCGGGGGCAAGTGAAGGTACAGAAGATCTGCCGTGAGGCGTAAGGTGGCCATGACTGACTCCTCTGTGCTGGTATTGATTCTGAGACTTCCAGTGATGAAGAGAAGCGATGCGTTGCAGAAGAAGACTATGAGCACCATGCCGTGTGTCATGACTGTGTTGAGAGCTTTGCGTGAAGAGTCCGAGAGACGCGCACTTCTGGACTCTTTTAATATCTTAACGTATGAAAAGGCGACCATGACCGCTGCACCCAGGAGGTGCACTGCGATCATCAGGATCCTGTAGAATTTGGGGAACACACTTGCCGAGGATGTGCATAGGCTGGCTTCCAATGAGATGCCAGTACACAGGAAACTACTGGAGGTGATCAAGTGGCAAGACTGTTGCCCTATGAAGGGGAAGATGTAAAATGTTGGGTATACAATGGCAAACGCCCAGGATAGCAGCGCACCTTTGGTGATTCTTTCATTCGTAACATTCATTTCGTAGACAAAAGGATAGCAGATGACGTAATATCTGTCGACAGCCATAAAAGTCACAGCAAATGTGGCGATACAGGTGTAGACGTTTAAGAAGTAGTATTGCACTAGGCACCACTGCAAAGTTATAGGTTCAAGGTTTCTCAAAGCCAGTCTGGTGATAAGATATGGGGAAAACGCCAGGAGTCCATATACGTCTATGATGCACAGATGGCTAATAAGAACATTCTTGGGGGTTCTCACTGAGCTCTTGGTGTACACGATACCAAAGATGAGGATGTTCGCTGAAAGACCGAGTACAAGAATCAGGACAAGTCCAGGGATGATGATGTGCCTTTCGTTGGTGCTGTAGATGAATCCCAATAAAATGAAGCCGGTTGTTCTGTTCTCTTCACCTTCCGACATCTTCTCATGCCTTTAAACGCCACAACAATACAATGAGAATCCTACTTTAATCCTCTTCCAAGACCTGTCCTCCGATGAGTTGCTCTTGTTCCTTTAAGATTAACCGCACTGGCGCAATTGCTAGGGCCAAAAAAGAGCTCGTTTTTTTAAAAAAGTGGCGCATTGGATCAAGGTAACACCTTGCAGTGAAACTCCTGCATAATTAACTAATTAATCTGCATTAACTGCGTTTTATTATCGGGAATGTGTTTTGTAGCTGTCCTGGAGGATTTAGCAATTAGCAAAGTTAAGCTTGTTAGCAGCTGCCTCAGCTGATGGATTTTTCCCAGGCCGTGTCCACACATGCAAAATTCACAAATGAAGTCAGATGGGGTTTTTTTGGCGGAGGGAGAGGAGAGGAGAGGTCGTTTAGTTTGCATTAATTTGGAAGATCTTTACAATTTCTTCCACCACTGTGGTTTTGAAAATCAACTTCTGTAAATCTGGGGGAAAACCCCCCGAGGTTAGTTGGGTGTAAGTGGGTCTGTTATGTGGCAGTCGAGAGCTCCACATACTAGAACCTGTAAGGTCACTCACTACACAGAGAAACTATATATTTTTTTAATTCTTTTTTTATGGGATGTGGGAGTCGCCGGCAAGGCCAGCATTTATTGCCCATCTCTAATTGCCCTTGAGAAGGTGGTGGTGAGCCGCCGCCTTGAACCGCTGCAGTCCGTGTGGTGAAGGTACTCGGCACATGGTGGGATACCCAGACCGTCCTCTGAATCCTCACAAAATGTTTGGCCTGTTGTGTCCCAAACTCTATCCTCCAAAAACGTCTATTTACTCATTTCAATTGTTCGTTGACCATCGGTAAAAGTGCCAGACTTTGTCAGACCAACAAGTTTCTCCGAAAGTCTCAGCACCTGCTGCTACTCTTTCAGCTGAGACGATAAACCGAGGCTCCATCTGCCCTCTCAAGTGGACGTAAAAGATCCCATTCGAGGAAGAGCAGGGGGAGTTCTCCCTGGTGCCCTGGTCAATATTTGTCCCTCAACCAACATGACGAAAACATACTATTTGGTCATTGCTATTTGTGGGAGCTTGCTGTGCGTAATTTGGCTGGTGAGTTTCCCACATTACAACAGTGACCACACTTCAAAAAGTACTTCATTGGCTGTAAAGCGCTCTGGAACGTCCTGAGGTGGCGAAAGGCGCTGGAGAAACGCAAGTCTTTCCTTTTTTCTAACTCTGCGGAGTAAAAGCACTGCACCAGTCGCAGCCCGACCTGGACAAGCCCCCTCGATCAGCAGATGCCATCGTGTGTGCGCCCACCTCCTGCATATGTTTTACACGTTGTGACATCGCGAGTTGATGACTTTATACAATTATGCTGCACGTGTGCAATGGTTGATTTCTCTCGGTCACTCTGTCCGCCTGCTTCCCCATTGCCAACACTGGTGGCTCCATTTCAAAGTAAATTCGGGAGAACGTTGCTCAACAACAACAACAACTTGTATTTATCCAGCGCCTTTAACGTAGCAAAACGTCCCAAGGCGCTTCACAGGAGCGATTATCAGACATAAGAACATAAGAAATAGGAGCATTCGGCCCCTCGAGCCTGCTCCGCCATTCAATAAGATCATGGCTGATCTTCTACCTCAACTCCACTTTCCCGCCCGATCCCCATATCCCTTGATTCCCTTAATATTCAAAAATCTATCGATCTCTGTCTTTAATATACTCAACGACTGAGCCTCCACAGCCCTCTGGGGTAGAGAATTCCAAAGATTCACCACCCTCTGAGTGAAGAAATTTCTCCTCATCTCAGTCCTAAATGGCCGACCCCTTATTCTGTGACTGTGCCCCCTGGTTCTAGACTCCCCAGCCAGGGGAAACATCCTCCCTGCATCTACCCTGTCAAGCCCTGTAAGAATTTTGTATGTTTCAATGAGATCACCTCTCATTCTTCTAAACTCTAGAGAATATAGGCCTAGTCTACTCAATCTCTCCTCATAGGACAATCCCCCCCATCCCAGGAACCAGTCTGGTGAACCTTCGTTGCACTCCCTCTTTTGCAAGTATATCCTTCCTTAGGTAAGGAGACCAAAACTGTACACAATACTCCAGGTATGGTCTCACCAGGGCCCAATATAATTGCAGTAAGACGTCTTTACTCTTATACTCAAAACTATAAACAAAATTTAACACCGAGCCGCGTAGGGAGAAATTAGGACAGGTGATCAAAAGCTTGGTCAAAGAGGTAGATTTTAAGGAGCGTCTTAAAGGAGGAGAGAGAGGCGGAGAGGTTTAGGGAGGGAATTCCAGAGCTTAGGGCCCAGGCAGCTGAAGGCACGGCCGCCAATGGTGGAGCGATTAAAATCGAGGATACGCAAGAGGCCAGAATTGGAGGAGCGCAGAGATCTCGGGGGGTTGTGGGGCTGAAGGAGATTAGAGAGATAGGGAGGGGGCGAGGCCATGGAGGGATTTGAACACCAGGATGAGAATTTTAAAATTGAGTCGGTGCTTAGCCGGGAGCCAATGTAGACCAGCGAACACAGGGGGTGATGGGTGAATGGGACTTGGTGCGAGTTAGGACACGGGGCAGCCGAGTTTTGGATAACCTCAGGTTTACGGAGGGTAGAACATGGGAGACCGGCCAGGAATTTGTTGGAATAGTGCTCCTGGACCATTATCCTGAATTTAGTGGGAGGACAAGTTCACATAAAAACAGAAAATGCTGGAAATACTCAGCAGGTCAGGCAGCATCTGTGGAGAGAGAAGCAGAGTTAACGTTTCAGGTCGAAGACCTTCCGTCAGAACATAGCTGTTTTTTTTTTAAAAAGAGCATACAGGATCCTGGATCGTTCAACTTATAACAGGTGGTTGAACCGATTTGCCGTTTTGTGGGATCTTGCTGTACAAAACCAATGAGTTAATATTAACCTCACAAAACGACCACAGTTCGAATATGGTCTGGATTTTCCTGGAACTTTTCAGCATAAGCATAATTGCGAGGAAATTTGCGAGTAACCGATTGACACTGAAACATCGCTACACGCAAATTTCCTCAGTCGTTTGCATCGCTTCCCGGCTACCTTCGCCGAAGCCGTCTGTGGCTCCTTTACACAACTCCGTCGCCATGCTCACACGAGTTTACGTGAATAATGCCCTGCCGTAGATTTACACCCATAAATTTAGGCGCATCAGAGCCCGAAGTCGCCTGATATCGGGGTAACTGAGCTTTCTGGAGTTTCTTAGCCATTTTTTGGGGGGAATTTTTCTTATTGAGAACCTGCACTCAACTTAACCAAAGTGCTGTCAATCTTCGTGTCTCCTGTGGCTCAGGGGGCAGCACCCTCACCTCTGAGTCAGAAGGTTGTGGGTTCAAGACCCACTCCAGAGACTTCAGCACAAAAATCCAGGCTGACACTCCCAGTGCAGTACTGAGGGAGTGCCGCACTGTCGGAGGGGCAGTACTGAGGGAGCGCCGCACTGTCGGAGGGGCAGTACTGAGGGAGCGCCGCACTGTCGGAGGGGCGGTACTGAGGGAGCGCCGCACTGTCGGAGGGGCAGTACTGAGGGAGCGCCGCACTGTCGGAGGGGCGGTACTGAGGGAGCGCCGCACTGTCGGAGGGGCAGTACTGAGGGAGCGCCGCACTGTCGGAGGGGCGGTACTGAGGGAGCGCCGCACTGTCGGAGGGGCAGTACTGAGGGAGCGCCGCACTGTCGGAGGGGCGGTACTGAGGGAGCGCCGCACTGTTGGAGGGGCAGTACTGAGGGAGTGCCGCACTGTCGGAGGGGCAGTACTGAGGGAGTGCTGCACTGTCGGAGGGGCGGTACTGAGGGAGCGCTGCACTGTCGGAGGGGCGGTACTGAGGGAGCGCCGCACTGTCGGAGGGGCGGTACTGAGGGAGCGCCGCACTGTCGGAGGTGCGGTACTGAGGGAGCGCCGCACTGTCGGAGGGGCTGTACTGAGGGAGCACCGCACTGTCGAAGGGGCAGTACTGAGGGAGAGCCGCACTGTTGGAGGGGCAGTACTGAGGGCCGCACTATCGGAGGGGCGGTACTGAGGTAGCGCCGCACTGTTGGAGGGGTGGTACTGAGGGAGCGCTGCACTGTCAGAGGGGCAGTACTGAGGGAACGCTGCACTGTCAGCGGGGCAGTACTGAGGGAGTGCTGCACTGTTGGAGGGGCAGTACTGAGGGAGTGCCGTGCTGTCAGAGGGGCAGTACTGAGGGAGTGCTGCGCTGTCAGAGGGGCAGTACTGAGGGAGTGCCGCACTGTCGGAGGGGCAGTACTGAGGGAGAGCCGCACTGTCGGAGGGTCAGTACTGAGGGAGCGCCGCACTGTCGGAGGGGCAGTACTGAGGGAGCGCCGCACTGTCGGAGGGGCAGTACTGAGGGAGCGCCGCACTGTCGGAGGGGCAGTACTGAGGGAGCGCCGCACTGTCGGAGGGGCAGTACTGAGGGAGCGCCGCACTGTCGGAGGGGCAGTACTGAGGGAGCGCCGCACTGTCGGAGGGGCAGTACTGAGGGAGCGCTGCACTGTCTGAGGTGCCGTCTTTTGGATAAGTCGTTAAACCGAGGCCCCGTCTGCTCTCTCAGGAGGATGTAAAAGATCCTATGGCACTATTTCGCAGAAGAGCAGGGGAGTTCTCCCCCGGTGTCCTGGGGCCAATATTTATCCCTCAATCAACATCACTAAACCAGATTATCTGGTCAAAAAGTACTGGTCTGAAATTCTTTGGACCCTCGCCACTTACTCCACTTCTTCAGAGGAACGAAATGGCCGCAGTGGCTTTTGCAATGGCCGTACCCCCGTTGTTGGAAGAGGCGCAGCAGAAGCTCAGGGAGTGAGACACCTTGGCACACGGCAGCGTCCCACTCGCTGTCATTACTCGCGTTGGCAGTGCTGCATTATCGCCTGCTTCAAGCTGGTTATTACAGCCCAGCGCAGGCGAATGAGCTCTGCCGGAAATTGGAGAGTAAGTTCCCGTTGTCAAGATCAGCGTCAAGATTGGTGTAAATTTCAGCTTAAATGGGATCAAGGAAGTTCTCGGCCTTTTTGCCTAGTTTTGAGAATTGACTAAATATTTGGAGAAGAAAAATGTTAAAGGATATAGGGTAAGGGCAAGAGAATGGGATGAAGTGGACAGCTCTTTGAGAGAGCCAGCACAGGAGCGATGGGCCGAATGGTCGTCTTCTGCGCGGTCTTCCTTTTCCTATTCGGTGTCGGTCAGTGAAGAGTTCGTTGTTACCTGTTCAAAATCCATCTGCCAAATCTCAGGCTGTCTAGGTTATTGATGCAGGTCTCTCTGAAGATGGTCAGTCTCATTCTCTGCCCACTCGGCTTTGCGCCATCAGCATGTTTAACAACACTACAGACTCCCAGTTCCCTACTTTACCAGCAAGACCATTTTCCATTTGTCACTGCCATCTGTCTTCCATCGATAAAACGATTCCAGATCCAACTCGACAATTTGTCGTCTCTTTACCTTCTCGACCAGAATGAGGAGAACTCCCTGCTCTTTTGGTGAAATGTTTCAGGGATCTTTAATACCAACTTAAATCAGAACAGGCAGATGGAGCCTCGGTTTAAAGCCTCATTTGCACTGAAGTGTGAGCTTGTGTTACGGTGACTCACCTCCTGCAGTCAGCTACAACATTCTAAAATGACAGTTTCACAATGCCGACGCAGAGCTCCCGAGAAAGTAGTTGTATTGCTGGATCATTTTTTCTTAGAAACATAAAAACATAGAAAAATAGGAGCAGGAGTCGGCCATTCGGCCCTTCGAGCCTGCTCCGCCATTCAATATGATCATGGTTGATCCTCTATCTCATTACCATATTCCCGCTCTCTCCCCCATACTCCTTGATGCCTTTTGTGTCATTATGTCATCATTTTTCCTCATGTCGCCTTTAGTTCTTCTGTCAATCACCTTAAATCTGTGCCCTCTGGTTCCCGACCCTTCGCCAATGGGAACAGTTTCTCTCCATCTACTCTGTCTAGACCCCTCATGATTTTGAACACCTCTATCAAATCTCCTCTCAACCTTCTCTGCTCTAAGGAGAACAACCCCAGCTTCTCCAGTCTATCCACGTAACTGAAATCCCTCATCCTGGAACCATTCTCATAAATCTTTTCTGCACCCTCTCTAAAGCCTTCACATCCTTCCTAAAGTGCAGTGCCCAGACTTGGACACAATACTCCAGTTGTGGCCGAACCAGTATTTTATAAATGTTCCTCATAACTTCCTTGCTTTTGTACTCTATACCTCTATTTATGAAGCCCAGGATCCCGTATGCTTTTTAACCGCTTTCTCAACCTGCCCTGCCACCTTCAACGATTTGTGCACATATACCCCCAGGTCTCTCTGTTCTTGCACCCCCTTTAGGATTGTACCATTTAGTTTATATGTCCTCTCCTCATTCTACCAAAATGTATCACTTCGCACTTTTCCGCGTTAAATTTCATCTGCCACGTGTCCGCCCATTCCACCAGCCTGTCTACGTCTCTTGCAGTCTATAACTATCCTCCTCGCTGTTCACTATACTTCCAAGTTTTGTGTCTTCTGCAAATTTTGAAATTGTGCCCTGTACACCCAAGTCCAAGTCATTGATATATATCAAGAAAAGCAGTGGTCCTAGAACCGACCCATAGAAACAGAAAAATAGGAGCAGGAGTCGGCCATTCGGCCCTTCGAGCCTGCTCCACCATTCAAAATGATCATGGCTGATCCTCTATCTCAATACCATATTCCCGCTCTCTCCCCATACCCCTTGATGCCTTTTGTGTCTAGAAATCTATCTATCTCCTTCTTAAATATATTCAGTGACTTGGCCTGTGTAGAGAATTCCACAGGTTCACCACCCTCTGAGTGAAGAAATTTCTCCTCATCTCAGTCCTAAATGTCCTACCTTGTATCCTGAGACTGTGACCCCTCGTTCTAGACCCCCCAGCCAGGGGAAACATCCTCCCTGCATCCAGTCTGTCTAGCCCTGTCAGAATTTTATACTTTTCAATGAGATCCCCTCTCATTCTTCTAAACTCTAGTGAATACAGGCCTAGTCGACCCAATCTCTCCTCATACGACAGTCCTGCCATCCTACGAATCAGTCTGGTGAACCTTCGCTGCACTCCCTCTATGGCAAGTATATCCTTCCTTAGGTAAGGAGACCAAAACTGCACACAGTACTCCAGGTGTGGTCTCACCAAGGCCCTGTATAACTGTAGTAAGACATCCTTGCTCCTGTACTCAAATCCTCTTGCAATGAAGGCCAACATACCATTTGCCTTCCTAACTGCTTGCTGCTCCTGCATGTTTGCTTTCAGTGACTGGTGTACAAGGACACCCAGGTCCCTTTGTACATCAGCATTTCCCAATCTATCACCATTTAAATAATACTCTGCCTTTCTGTTCCCATCGTTCATAGGATGTGGGCGTCGCTGGCAAGGCCAGCATTTATTGCCCATCCCTAGTTGCCCTTGAGAAGGTGGTGGTGAGCTGCCTTCTTGAACCGCTGCAGTCCGTGTGGTGAAGGTGCTCCCACAGTGCTGTTAGGGAGCGAGTTCCAGGATTTTGACCCAGCGACGATGAAGGAACGGCGATATATTTCCAAGTCAGGATGGTGTATGACTTGGAGGGGCTCTTGGAGGTGGTGGTGTTCCCATGCGCCTGCTGCCCTTGTCCTTCAAGGTGGAAGAGGTCGCGGGTTTGGGAGGTGCTGCCGAAGAAGCCTTGGCGAGTTGCTGCAGTGCATCTTGTAGATGGTACACACTGCAGCCACGGTACGCCGGTGGTGGAGGGAGTGAATGTTTAAGGTGGTGGACGGGGTGCCAATCAAACGAGCGGCTTTGTCCTGGATGGTGTCGAGCTTCTTGAGTGCTGTTGGAGCTGCACTCATCCAGGCAAGTGGAGACTATTCCATCACACTCCTGACTTGTGCCTTGTAGATGGTGGAAAGGCTTTGGGGAGTCAGGAGGTGAGGCACTCGCTGCAGAATACCCAGCCTCTGACCTGCTCTTGTTGCCGCAGTATTTATGTGGCTGGTCCAGTTAAGTTTCTGGTCAATGGTGATCCCCAGGATGTTGATGGTGGGGGATTCGGCGATGGTAATGCCGTTGAATGTCAAGGGGAGGTGGCAATTGGTAGCTGTGCAAGATTTACCCAAATAGTAGTCAAGAGCTGGAGTGTCTGTCTTTGTGAGGTTGATTCATAGAAAACAAACTGTGTAAATTGGCAAGGGCCATGTGCGTCCCTTCAGGAACCATGTGTTAAAGAGCAGGCAGCCCATTGGGGATCCGTATTCTCTTACAGCAACAACGGTTCGGCAGGTTGGCAGATTGGATTTCAAAAGAAATATTTTTGGGGAGAAACAGCAAGATAACTTTGACACAGGTCATGTTAACATTGCCATTTTAAAATATTTCTTTATTTTAATTATAATCTTTTATTACGTTCTATTGGCAAACTCAGTTAAATTTCATAGTGAAATAGACTAGAAAATGTAGTGAAATGCAATCTAATGGTAGAAAGGTTGGGAAAGATTTCAGAGAGTAAATTGTTTCCATCCAGGAGAGTTCTGCTAAAGAGTAGGGCCTCTCAGTTCTTACGAAAGGTCATTGACCTGAAACGTTAACTCTGTTTCTCTCTCCACAGATGCTGCCTCGCCTGCTGAGTATTTCCAGCATTTTCTGTTTTCACTCCTGTCAGCCATGGCTCAGTGGGCAGCACCCTCGCCTCTGAGTCAGAAGGTCGTGGGTTCAAGTCCCGCTCCAGAGACTGGAACGCAAAAATCTAGGCTGACACTCCCAGTGCAGTACTGAGGGAGCGCCGCACTGTCGGAGGGGCAGTACTGAGGGAGTGCTGCACTGTCGGAGGGGCAGTACTGAGGGAGTGCCGCACTGTCGGAGGGGCAGTACTGAGGGAGCGCCGCACTGTCGGAGGGGCAGTACTGAGGGAGCGCCGCACTGTCGGAGGGGCAGTACTGAGGGAGCGCCGCACTGTCGGAGGGTCAGTACTGAGGGAGTGCCGCACTGTCGGAGGGGCAGTACTGAGGGAGCGCCGAACGGGCAGTACTGAGGGAGCACCGCACTGTCGGAGGGGCAGTACTGAGGGAGTGCCGCACTGTCGGAGGGGCAGTACTGAGGGAGCGCCGCACTGTCGGAGGGGCAGTACTGAGGGAGCGCCGAACTGTCGGAGGGGCAGTACTGAGGGAGCGCCGCACTGTCGGAGGGGCAGTACTGAGGGAGCGCCGCACTGTCGGAGGGGCAGTACTGAGGGAGCGCCCCACTGTCAGAGGAGCAGTACTGAGGGAGCGCCGCACTGTCGGAGGGGCAGTACTGAGGGAGTGCTGCACTGTCAGAGGGGCAGTACTGAGGGAGCGCCGAACTGTCAGAGGGGCAGTACTGAGGGAGCGCCGCACTGTCGGAGGGGCAGTACTGAGGGAGTGCTGCACTGTCGGAGGGGCAGTACTGAGGGAGTGCTGCACTGTCAGAGGGGCAGTACTGAGGGAGCGCCGCACTGTCGGAGGGGCAGTACTGAGGGAGTGCTGCACTGTCAGAGGGGCAGTACTGAGGGAGCGCCGCACTGTCGGAGGGGGCAGTATTGAGGGAGCGCCGTACTGTCGGAGGGGCAGTACTGAGGGAGCGCCGCTCTGTCGGAGGAGCAGTACTGAGGGAGCGCTGCACTGTCGGAGGGGCAGTACTGAGGGAGCGCCGCGCTGTCGGAGGAGCAGTACTGAGGGAGCGCCGCGCTGTCGGAGGGGCAGTACTGAGGGAGCGCCGCGCTGTCGGAGGGGCAGTACTGAGGGAGCGCCGCACTGTCGGAGGAGCAGTACTGAGGGAGCGCTGCACTGTCGGAGGGGCAGTACTGAGGGAGCGCCGCGCTGTCGGAGGGCCAGTACTGAGGGAGCGCCACACTGTCGGAGGGTCAGTACTGAGGGAGCGCCGCACTGTCGGAGGAGCAGTACTGAGGGAACACCGCGCTGTCGGAGGGGCAGTACTGAGGGAGCGCCGCACTGTCGGAGGAGCAGTACTGAGGGAGCGCAGCACTGTCGGAGGGGCAGTACTGAGGGAGCGCCGCGCTGTCGGAGGGCCAGTACTGAGGGAGCGCCGCACTGTCGGAGGGACAGTACTGAGGGAGCACTGCACTGTCGGAGGGGCAGTACTGAGGGAGAGCCGCACTGTCGGAGGGGCAGTACTGAGGGAGCGCCGCACTGTCAGAGGGACAGTACTGAGGGAGCGCTGCACTGTCGGAGGGGCAGTACAGAGGGGCAGTACTGAGGGAGCGCTGCACTGTCGGAGGGGCAGTACTGAGGGAGCGCCGCACTGTCAGAGGGGCAGTACTGAGGGAGCGCTGCACTGTCGGAGGGGCAGTACTGAGGGAGAGCAGCACTGTCGGAGGAACAGTACTGAGGGAGCGCTGCACTGTCGGAGGGGCAGTACTGAGGGAGTGCCGCGCTGTCGGAGGGGCAGTACTGAGGGAGTGCCGCGCTGTCGGAGGGGCAGTACTGAGGGAGCGCTGCACTGTCGGAGGGGCAGTACTGAGGGAGCGCCGCACTGTCAGAGGGGCAGTACTGAGGGAGCGCTGCACTGTCGGAGGGGCAGTACTGAGGGAGAGCAGCACTGTCGGAGGGACAGTACTGAGGGAGCGCGGCACTGTCGGAGGGGCAGTACTGAGGGAGTGCTGCACTGTCGGAGGGGCAGTACTGAGGGAGTGCCGCACTGTCGGAGGGGCAGTACTGAGGGAGAGCAGCACTGTCGGAGGGGCAGTACTGAGGGAGCGCCGCACTGTCGGAGGGGCAGTACTGAGGGAGAGCAGCACTGTCGGAGGGGCAGTACTGAGGGAGTGCTGCACTGTCGGAGGGGCAGTACTGAGGGACAGCAGCACTGTCGGAGGGGCAGTACTGAGGGAGTGCTGCACTGTCGGAGGGGCAGTACTGAGGGAGTGCTGCACTGTCAGAGGGGCAGTACTGAGGGAGCGCCGCACTGTCGGAGGGGCAGTACTGAGGGAGTGCTGCACTGTCAGAGGGGCAGTACTGAGGGAGCGCCGCACTGTCGGAGGGGGCAGTATTGAGGGAGCGCCGCACTGTCGGAGGGGCAGTACTGAGGGAGCGCCGCACTGTCGGAGGGGCAGTACTGAGGCAGCGCTGCACTGTCGGAGGGGCAGTACTGAGGGAGAGCAGCACTGTCTGAGGGAGTGCTGCACTGTCGGAGGGGCAGTACTGAGGGAGTGCAGCACTGTTGGAGGGGCAGTACTGAGGGAGCGCAGCACTGTCGGAGGGGCAGTACTGAGGGAGTGCCGCACTGTCGGAGGGGCAGTACTGAAGGAGTGCCGCACTGTCGGAGGGGCAGTACTGAGGGAGTGCCACACTGTCGGAGGGGCAGTACTGAGGGGGTGCCGCACTGTCGGAGGGGCAGTACTGAGGGAGTGCCGCGCTGTCGGAGGGGCAGTACTGAGGGAGCGCTGCACTGTCGGAGGGGCAGTACTGAGGGAGCGCCGCACTGTCAGAGGGGCAGTACTGAGGGAGCGCTGCACTGTCGGAGGGGCAGTACTGAGGGAGAGCAGCACTGTCGGAGGGACAGTACTGAGGGAGCGCGGCACTGTCGGAGGGGCAGTACTGAGGGAGTGCTGCACTGTCGGAGGGGCAGTACTGAGGGAGTGCCGCACTGTCGGAGGGGCAGTACTGAGGGAGAGCAGCACTGTCGGAGGGGCAGTACTGAGGGAGCGCCGCACTGTCGGAGGGGCAGTACTGAGGGAGAGCAGCACTGTCGGAGGGGCAGTACTGAGGGAGTGCTGCACTGTCGGAGGGGCAGTACTGAGGGACAGCAGCACTGTCGGAGGGGCAGTACTGAGGGAGTGCTGCACTGTCGGAGGGGCAGTACTGAGGGAGTGCTGCACTGTCAGAGGGGCAGTACTGAGGGAGCGCCGCACTGTCGGAGGGGCAGTACTGAGGGAGTGCTGCACTGTCAGAGGGGCAGTACTGAGGGAGCGCCGCACTGTCGGAGGGGGCAGTATTGAGGGAGCGCCGCACTGTCGGAGGGGCAGTACTGAGGGAGCGCCGCACTGTCGGAGGGGCAGTACTGAGGCAGCGCTGCACTGTCGGAGGGGCAGTACTGAGGGAGAGCAGCACTGTCTGAGGGAGTGCTGCACTGTCGGAGGGGCAGTACTGAGGGAGTGCAGCACTGTTGGAGGGGCAGTACTGAGGGAGCGCAGCACTGTCGGAGGGGCAGTACTGAGGGAGTGCCGCACTGTCGGAGGGGCAGTACTGAAGGAGTGCCGCACTGTCGGAGGGGCAGTACTGAGGGAGTGCCACACTGTCGGAGGGGCAGTACTGAGGGGGTGCCGCACTGTCGGAGGGGCAGTACTGAGGGAGCGCTGCACTGTCGGAGGGGAAGTACTGAGGGAGCGCCGCACTGTCGGAGGGGCAGTACTGAGGGAGTGCCGCACTGTCAGAGGGGCAGTACTGAGGGAGTGCCGCACTGTCAGAGGGGCAAGACTAAGGGAGCGCTGCACTGTCGGAGGGGCAGTACTGAGGGAGCGCCGCACTGTCGGAGGTGCTGTCTTTCGGATGAGACGTTAAACCGAGGCCCTGTCTGCTCTCTCAGGTGAACGTAAAATATGCCACGGCACTATTTCGAAGATGAGCAGGGAAGTTCTCCCGGTGTCCTCGGGCCAATATTTATCCCTCAATCAACATAATTAAAAAACAGATGATCTGTTCATTATCACATTGCTGTTTGTGGGACCTTGCTGTGTGCAAATTGGTTGCCGCGTTTCCTACATTACAACAGTGACTACACTTCAAAAAAAAAGTACTCCATTGGCTGTAAAGCGTTTTGGGACCGCCAGTGGTCGTGAAAGGCGCTATAGAAATGCAAGTCTGTCTTTCTTTATCCTCCTATGCCAACTGATGATTGGTTAACTTTGGACCTCTGTACACAAGGGTTGGCGTTGCCAGTCTTGGAGAGAGTTCCATGGATAGAAGTGATGTGTGAGGTTCTGTCACCGGTATCACACGCGAGCTTTTTTGCATTGACTCCAGGTATTGAAGTCCAAATGAATCAGATCCTCTCTTCCTCACACAACATGGACTAGTTCATGTGCCAACAACCTTTGTGGTGCTGCTTTCAGTCACAATGTTGCAGAGACTGGCGAGTAGACTCGGGCATGTCAGAATCCAATCTGATCAAACACTCTGATCTTTATGGATTTGAGCGGGACTGAGATAGGGATCTCTCTCACTGTTACACTGTTCCAATGAAGCTCAACGTAAGCTCGAGGAACAGCACCTCAACTTTCTACGAGGCACTTTACAGCCTTCTGGACTCAACATCGAGTTCAACAATTTCAGACCATAACCTCGGCCCCTATCTTTTTTTTCTCATTTTTTTCTCTCTGTCACATGGCAGCTGTCGATCATTCTGCCATTCCCATTTACACTTCATCTGGAGCCATCTTTTGTTTCTTAACTTGTCCCATTACCATCTCCTCTTGCTTTACACCATCATCCCTTTTGTCATTTAATCTCTCCTGCCTTCCACCCTATCACAGACCTTCCCTTTTGTTCTTTCCTCCCCTCCCCCCTTTCCCTGCCCCTGCACTTGCTTAAAAACCTGTTCCATCTCCAACTTTTTCCAGTTCTGACAAAGGGTCATCGAGCTGAAACGTTAACTCTGTTTCTCTCTCCACAGATGCTGCCTGACCTGCTGAGTGTTTCCAGCATTTTCTGTTTATATTTTATATTTGGGATCTCTCTCGTCTGTTAAACAAGACTCCAGTAGGTGTGTCCTTCACATATCGCTGAGTTTGTTGTCTTCAGAAATACAAACAGAAAACAGAGCCTGTACTTGGTCGAATTTTTATGGAGTATTATTTTGATTATTTATTATTTTGCAGTTCCATTCTGGGGATACAAGTGTTACTCGGTTCACTTGCATAGAAATTGCATTGAACGGTGACCTGAAAGGACTGACGGCCCAGATCAGAATTACATGTGTACAGGAGGCGGAACAGTCCTTTGCTCTGTGACTTCACCAAGTGTTTGAAAGTCAGAATGAATCTATTCCACAGAGTAAGGATGCCGCAATCATTTTTGCCTGATTTTACCTCACGGGCCAGGTTTGCTCCAAGTGCCTGGTGAGAAGGTTTTGACTGTTGTTGAACTGCGGTTCTGTTGGTCAGCTGTCCCCCTCTCCTATCTGGGCCCACGCGCCCATTCTTCGTGTGTGAGGCTAGCCCGCCAGTGTCAGGGGGCTTTTTAAACAGCGACGGGTATCACAGGTCAGTCAGGCCCTGATCTCACCCCATCCAAGGTTCAATACATACACGTTGCCCAGTAGGGGCAGCTCGCTAGTGTCTGAAGCCTGGGTGAATTTCCCCCTCCCTTGTCCAGGGGTGAGGTCCCAGAACCCCAACTGAGGCTGCACCTGACACAGACTAACTCTGCACAGACTAGCAATGTAATCTCTGATATCATATGTGGCGTGCTCTCTCTCTTTCTCCTCTCACTTTCTCCTCGCTTTTACTTGCCTTTTCCTCTTTCTCTCTATACCTTACATTACGTCTCCTGCCCCAAGCTACCTATGCATTTATTAAGGCCTGTTTTGATAAATAATTAAAAGTGGTAAAGAAGTTATATTTCTGCTCAGAATGAGTGTGCTGAATGTGAATTCTGTAACTGTTCGTATTCTTTGCAAATCAGGGCAAGATGAATTATATTAATGTAACTAAGACACACGATGCGTATCAATAGCAATGGCATTATCAGTGATATTTGAGTCATCTTGTTACCAATTCAGCACTGAATAAAGATGAAGAAATAAAAATGAATGAAACTAAATTAACCACAACAATTGATTTATAACTACAAATATTACAGTAGCCTATTCTGATCAAATTAATTTGTAGTTAAAACAAATTGCAAGAAAATGTCTAATCTTGTTCGCTAGAAAATGCCAATTGTGAGTACTGACTAATAGATAGATTTGTGACAGATGATACCTCAGGTAACCATGTTATCACATTGTCCTTCAAACCAGCACTGACTGTCAGTTGGGGGGGAACATAAGAATGTAAGAATTAGAAACAGGAGTCGGCCATTCGGCCCCTCGAGCCTGCTCCGCCATTCAATAAGATCATGGCTGATCTTCGACCTCAACTCCACTTTCCCGCCCGATCCCCATGTCCCTTGATTCCCCTAGAGTCCAAAAATCTATCGATCTCAACCTTGAATATACTCAACGACTGAGCCTTTGGGGTAGAGAATTCCAAAGATTCACAACCCTTTGAGTGAAGAAATTTCCCCTCATCTCTGGCCTAAATGGCCGACCCCTTATCCTGAGACTATGACTCCTAGTTCTGGGCTCCCAAGCCAGGGGAACCAGCCTCCCTGCATCTACCATGTCAAGTCCTTTTAAGAATTTTACATGTGTCAATGAGATCACCTCTCATTCTTCTAAACTGTAGGGATTGTAGGTCTAGTCTACTCAATCTCTCCTCATAGGACAATCCCCCATCCCAGGAATCGGTCTGGTGAACCTTCGTTGCACTCCCTCTATGGCAATTTTATCCTTCCTTAGGTACGGAGACCAAAACTGTGCTCAATACTCCAGGTGTGGTCTCACCAGGGCCCGATATAATTGCAGTAGAAACAGCAACGTATCAGAAACAACTCTTTTATTCCTTATTTGAGCCTCATTATTGTTTGTTGACTCTATGAACCTTTACATTTATCCGATAGCCTTCATCCTGACAGATTTTTTTCTTCAAATGGGATATTTTCATTTCAGTCTCTCGCCTTTGAAGATATAGATTTTAATGGTTCCTTATGGCTAATGAGGTGCAACATTTGCCAGCGAGCGCTATGACTAAGGAAGCCACTTGTATCTAACGGAACGGCTGACTAAATATTATCTCCTGCAGGTTTTGCGTTTATAAAACCACACTGGTAGGAAGTATTGCTCCATTTTGCAACAGCAGGAGGTGAGAGCTTTGGTCCCGTGATCTTTTCTCTTGAAAAGTTTCTTTCCTCACTTTGAGGAAACATTGAAGGACACGAGTTCTGTGGGGAGCTGAAAAATAGTGATTGGAAAATTCCTCTATGTCGTCCAGTTATTATGAGGAGTCCTGCAGTCCCAAAGAAAATGACAAGTGCAATACCGTGCGTGCAGACTCACTGGTGCGCGCACTCCTTGGTATCTTGGTGGTGGAGGGAGTGAATGGTATCTTGGCATCTCCCCTTGACATTCAACGGCATTGCCATCACCGAATCCCACCATCAACATCCTGGGGGTCACCATTGACCAGAAACCTAACTAGACTAGCCACATAAATACTGTGGCAACAAGAGCAGGTCAGAGGCTAGGTATTCTGCAGCGATTGTCTCACCTCCTGACTCTCCAAAGACTTTCCACCATCTACAAGGCACAAGTCAGGAGTGTGATGGAATACTCTCCACTTGCCTGGATGAGTGCAGCTCCAACAACACTCAAGAAGCTCGACACCATCCAGGACAAAGCAGCCCGCTTGATTGGCACCCCATCCAACACCTTAAACATTCACTCCCTCCACCACCGGCGCACCGTGGCTGCAGTGTGCACCATCTACAAGATGCACTCCAGCAACTCGCCAAGGCTTCTTCGGCAGCACCTCCCAAACCCACGACCTCTTCCACTTAGAAGGACAAGGGCAGCAGGCGCCTGGGAACACCACCACCTCCAAGTTCCCCTCCAAGTCACACACCATCCTGACTTGGAAATATATCGCCGTTCCTTCATCGTCACTGGGTCAAAATCCTGGAACTCCCTCCCTAACAGCACTGTGGGAGCACCTTCACCACACGGACTGCAGCGGTTCAAGGCAACGGCTCACCACCACCTTCTCAAGGGCAACAAGGGCTGGGCAATAAATGCTGGGCCTTGCCAGCGACTCCCACATCCCACGAACGAATTAGAAAATAATCCATTAACCTATGGCTTAGGAAGTCTTTTCCCAGCAACATCTACCTGCTCCATTGGGCTCAAAGGGCATTGATGAACATGAAGCCAAGGAAATACCTGTTGCTGATCTGTAGTGTTCACAGAACAGAGGCATTGTAATGTGGGTTATCATTCATTTGTAGACTGGTTGTACTGTTTGAATCAATAAAATATAATTATAAAAGGATTGTCTGAATTCTATTGTAACTTTCCAATGTATTTTAATTACTCGCAAAGCAATTAAAAAGTTTCAACAACTTGACAATGAGTTGAGATGCAGCACAAGGGATTGTTTTATTCACTGCTCGCACATTCTTTGCAAGCCTGGCAAAAGATTTTCTAAAGGGTTTGTTTCTGAGGGGTAAAGCAGAGTTGAAATCTAATTGTGGATCTTCCAGTCAGCTTGTAGCTACGTCTCATTATACACAGCAGCAGCTGCCAAGGAGGCCACACTAGTAAGGCAGTGTTGTGGAGATTATACAACACAGATTATACAGGGGGCGGCTCACCACCACCACCACCTTCTCCAGCGGTAACTCGGGGTGGGGCAAGAAATACCGGCCTCGCCAGCGACGCCCACACCCCGTGAATGAATAAAAAAAACCCAGATGTCACGATGCGCCATTGGCCAGGGAGTTTCCCATGAATAGAACCGGGACAGCTGAATTGACTTGCGAGATTTATAAACCTTGTTCGACCATGCTCACTTCAAAAATCTCATCCTTTCGTAAAGAATCGAGAAATTCGTTTTTGTTATGAAGTAAATCAAATGATAAAAGAAGGCACATTTCTAAATGAGTGGAGAATGTCTCATTTGATGTTATGTCTTCACAGGGGACTAACTTCGATGGTCTTGTTAGTGACATTGTCCATTTAGCGCATAGCAAAGGCTTTACCAGATGTTTTTAGTTTGTGTTTTCCTTATTTTTCAATTTTCCAGTTACAGAATCAATTAAGCCTCATTTGCACTTTTCTAAGAGATTTCAATGTGTTAATGTTAGTTGTGCGATCCCATGGTGTCAGTATGTGATGCTGCAGAGAAACACAGAAAGAGCCCATTCGGCCCAGGCAGTCAGTGCTGGCGTTTCTCGGGCACACGAGGGGTGAGCCGATTCCCACGGGCTCGCCCTGTTCCCGTCGCCCTTCAACCACCCAACTGATCCGTTCTTAACTGCTGCCACGCTCGATGCTCAGGGTTGCCAAACCTCTTCAGGAATCTCCAGGAATTAAATATTAATCTCTTGGACACCAATGATCCTGTTAAGCTGTGTGGCTGCACGATGCTCCGCAGGTCCCGTGCGGGCCGCTCAACGGCTTTAGGATGGGAAAACCGCGCATGCGCGGAAATCTGAGTGCCCATGGGATTGTGTGTGCCAGTTACTTAGATACGACGAGAGTGCTTGTCATGCCTGAAATTACCCAGGGAAATGTAACTGAGCTGTGTTATGACATGGCACCCAGCTGAAGGGTACTGCCCCTCCGACAGTGCGGCGCTCCCTCAGTACTGCCCCTCCGACAGTGCGGTGCTCCCTCAGTACTGCCCCTCCGACAGTGCAGCGCTCCCTCAGTACTGCCCCTCCGACAGTGCGGCGCTCCCTCAGTACTGCCCCTCCGACAGTGCGGCGCTCCCTCAGTACTGCCCCTCCGACAGTGCGGCGCTCCCTCAGTACTGCCCCTCCGACAGTGCGGCGCTCCCTCAGTACTGCCCCTCCGACAGGGCAGCGCTCCCTCAGTACTGTCCCTCCGACAGTGCGGCGCTCCCTCAGTACTGCCCCTCCGACAGTGCAGCGCTCCCTCAGTACTGCCCCTCCGACAGGGCGGCGCTCCCTCAGTACTGCCCCTCCGACAGGGCAGCGCTCCCTCAGTACTGCCCCTCTGACAGTGCAGCGCTCCTCATTACTGCCCCTCCGACAGTGCGGCGCTCCCTCAGTACTGCCCCTCCGACAGTGCTGCACTCCCTCAGTACTGTCCCTCCGACAGTGCGGCGCTCCCTCAGTACTGCCCCTCCGACAGTGCAGTGCTCCCTCAGTACTGCCCCTCCGACAGGGCGGCGCTCCCTCAGTACTGCCCCTCCGACAGGGCAGCGCTCCCTCAGTACTGCCCCTCCGACAGTGCGGTGCTCCCTCAGTACTGCCCCTCCGACAGTGCGGCGCTCCCTCAGTACTGCCCCTCCGACAGTGCAGCGCTCCCTCAGTACTGCCCATCCGACAGTGCGGCGCTCCTCAGTACTGATCCTCCGACAGTGCGGCGCTCCCTCAGTACTGTCTCTCCGACAGTGCAGCACTCCCTCAGTACTGCACTGGAGTGTCAGCCTAGATTTTTGTTCTCAAGTCTCTTGAGTGGGACTTGAACCCACGACCTTCTAACTCAGCGAGAGTGCTGCCCACTGAGCCACGGCTGACACCTTCTGAGATGATCTTGTTCTCTCTGTTCTCTGCTACCTCAGTGTTTATGGCTCGAGCTGTATTTACTAATTGATTCTCTTCGGTCCTTCGTTCATTGCTCTTCTTTAAGTTGATGGCTCGAGCTGCAAGATGCTCATTGATCCTCCCGTTGTCTCTCAGCTCTCCGCTCTCCCTTCCTGTTTGCGGCTCGCTGATTCCAGATCTATTTTATCTTGAATTGCAGTGCAGAGCTCTGAACCAGGAGACGCAGTTATTATTTCTTCCTCACAAAACATAACAAGATATAAGCGTCGAGATTGTTGCTTCAATCTTAGTAGGCAAATGGCTATCATGTTCATGTGACGTATCTCTGCCTGTTGTAGGAACAGAGACATTAATCCATTTAAAATAAAGGAGTTAATGCCAATGTTGTAGGTTTCCTTATTGATTCTTTCTTCCTTCTCAATTCTCTCCTCTCTTTGTTAAGAAAGAAAGACTTGCATTTCTATAGCGCCTTTCACATCCTCAGGACATCCCAAAGCGCTTTACAGCCAATTAAGTACTTTTGTACTGTCAGAGGGGCAGTACTGAGGGAGCGCCGCACTGTCAGAGGGGCAGTACTGAGGGAGCGCCGCACTGTCGGAGGGGCGGTACTGGGGGAGCGCTGCACTGTCGGAGGGGCAGTACTGAGGGAGCGCTGCACTGTCGGAGGGTCAGTACTGAGGGAGCGCCGCACTGTCGGAGGGGCAGTACTGAGGGAGCGCCGCACTGTCGGAGGGGCGGTACTGGGGGAGCGCTGCACTGTCGGAGGGGCAGTACTGAGGGAGCGCTGCACTGTCGGAGGGGCAGTACTGAGGGAGCGCCGCACTGTCGGAGGGGCAGTACTGAGGGAGCGCCGCACTGTCGGAGGGGCAGTACTGAGGGAGCGCCGCACTGTCGGAGGGGCAGTACTGAGGGAGCGCCGCACTGTCGGAGGGGCAGTACTGAGGGAGTGCTGCACTGTCGGAGGGGCAGTACTGAGGGAGCGCTGCGCTGTCGGAGGAGCAGTACTGAGGGAGCGCTGCACTGTCGGAGGGGCAGTACTGAGGGAGCGCTGCACTGTCAGAGTTGCTGTCTTTCGGATGAGACATTAAACCGAGGCCCCGTCTGCTCTCTAAGGTGGATGTAAAGGATCCCACGACACTATTTTGAAGAAGAGCAGGGAAGTTCTCCCCGGTGTCCTGGGCCAATATTTATCCCTCAACCAACATCACTAAAACAGATTATCTGGTCATTTATCACATTACTGTTTGTGGGAGCTTGCTGTGCGCAAATTGGCTGCCGTGTTTCCTACATTACAACAGTGACTACACTTCAAAAAGTACTTCATTGGCTGCAAAGTGGGACGTCCGGTGGTCGTGAAAGGCGGGGTAGAATACAAGCCTTTCTTAAATTGGTACGGTGAATGTACATGTACATGGTCAGTCTCGCATTGTGGTCTTGGAATTGCCTTGTGTATTAATGACTCACGAACACTTAACAAATTCAAATGAAATTGCTCTCTCTGCGAGAATTTTAACCTGTTTAAAATAAATGGATTACTGCCTCCCCTAAAATAAGGGAGAGCAGAATTTGGGACAACCAGGTTAAATGTTCATCCACAATCATCAGATGACTGTATTACAAGACCGATGAACACATCGTTATTCTAGTGAGGCTGATTTCGAGTGACAAAGTGCACACAGCGTATGTGGTGCAAACAAAGAGCCAGTTGTCTAAATACTTGTGAAAATAGATTTGAAAGGAAATGTTCCACAAAGACTACTTCTATTAGTGGAGAATTCGAGAACCTTTCTATGAATGTGCTCCCTGGGAATGAGCTTCAAGTTGAACTGAAAATCTGAACCAATTGGAATTGGACAGGTTTGGATTTCTGAACTTTGGCCAATTTTTTGATTTCAACTGAGCCAATCTCTTTAACAAATCATTCACGGCATGCATTGTTGCTCAATTTTGTCCGTTCTGTGCGACTCATAGAATGTTACATTGCAGGACGAGGCCATTCGGCCCATCGAGCCTGTGCCGGCTCTTTGAAAGATTCTCTCCCATTAGTCCCACTCCCCCCTGCTCTTTCTACCCACCCTTTGAAAAGTTCCTTTACCGAATCGTGGCACGCCAAAGCCATGCTGCCCTCTCTAGTCTGTGTGTGGTAGCACATTACTAGTCAAGCTGATGAAAGCTTGTCGGTCACCAGGTTTTACTCTGGGCTTTTCATTTGACGACACAATTCCTTTTTTGAAATCTTTGTTTTAAGAGCAAAAGAACATAAGAAATAGGAGCAGGAATAGGCCACTTGGCCCCTCGAGCCTGCTCCACCATTCAATAAGATCATGGCTGACCTTGGGCTCAAAGCCACTTCCCTGCCTGCTCCCCATAACCCTTCACTCCCTTAGCTTGCAAAAATCTGTCTATCTCCACCTTAAATGTATTTAATGACCCAGCCTCCGCGGCTCTCTGGGGCAGAGAATTCCACAGATTTACGACCCTCCGAGAGAAGAAATTCCTCCTCATCTCAGTTCTAAAAGGGCGACCCTTTATTCTAAAACTGTGCCCCCAAGTTCTAGATTTCCCCACGAGGGGAAACATCCTCTCTGCATCTACCCTGTCGAGCACCCTCGGTATCTTATATGTTTCAATAAGATCACCTCTCATTCTTCTAAATTCCAATGAGTATAGGCCCAGCCTGCTCAACCTTTCCTCATACGTCAATCCCCTCATCTCTGTAATTAACCGAGTGAATCGTCTCTGAACTGCTTTGAGAAATAATTTACAGTAGTTTAGATTAAATTCTCAATGATTAAAATTACAATAACATTTTAAACGCATATGTAAATCGAAAAAGTGTCACAGAACTAAAAGTAATTCAGCTCCCCTCTAGCTATGAAGAATCATTAATAGCAGCATCGCTTAAAACCATTAAAAAAAGCTAACAGAGCACTGGGATTTAGCTCTAGGGCTATAGAATGCAAAGTAGTGAAGTTCTGTTGAACTTGTATAGGACCCTGGTCAGGGGGCACTTGGAGTACTGGACACAGCTCTATCAGGGGGCACTTGGAGCACTGGACACAGCTCTATCAGGGGGCACTTGGAGCACTGGACACAGCTCTGGTCAGGGGGCACTTGGAGTACTGGACACAGCTCTGGTCAGGGGGCACTTGGAGTACTGGACACAGCTCTGGTCAGGGGGCACTTGGAGCACTGGACACAGCTCCGGTCAGGGGGCACTTGGAGCACTGGACACAGCTCCGGTCAGGGGGCACTTGGAGCACTGGACACAGCTCCGGTCAGGGGGCACTTGGAGCACTGGACACAGCTCTGGTCAGGGGACACTTGGAGTACTGGACACAGCTCCGGTCAGGGGGCACTTGGAGTACTGGACACAGCTCTGGTCAGGGGGCACTTGGAGTACTGGACACAGCTCTGGTCAGGGGGCACTTGGAGTACTGGACACAGCTCTGGTCAGGGGGCACTTGGAGCACTGGACACAGCTCTGGTCAGGCCGCACTTGGAGTGCTGGACACAGCTCTGGTCAGGCCGCACTTGGAGCACTGGACACAGCTCCGGTCAGGGGGCACTTGGAGCACTGGACACAGCTCCGGTCTCCACACCATAAAAAGGACGCAGAACCACTGGAGAAAGTGCAACAAAGATTTACAAGAATGGCACCAGAACTGAGAGATTCCCGCTATCGGGAAAGATTGAACAGTCCGGGGCTTTTTCCTTTAGAAAAGAGAAGACTTAGAGCAGACCTAATAGAGGTCTTTAAAATGGCGAATGGGTTGGGCAGGGTAGATACGGAGAGAATGTTTCCACTTGTGCGGAGAATCCAAAACTAGGGGCCATAAATATAAGATAGTGACTAATAAATCCAATGGGGAATTCAGGAGAAACTTCTTTACCCAGAGAGTGGTGAGAATGTGGAATTCGCTACCACAGGGAGTGGTTGAGGCCAATAGCGAAGATACTTTCAAAAGGAAACTAGATGAGTACGTGAGAGAAAAGGGGATCGAAAAAGATGCTGAAAGGGAGGCGACTTGTGTGGAGTATAAACACTAGCACAGACTAGTTGGGCCGAATGGCCTGTTTCTGTGCTGTATATTCTATAGGGATACGGTAACACAGTGTTATGTCACTGGGCTAGTAATCCAGAGGCCTGGACTAATGATCCGGAGACGTGAGTTCAAATCCCACCACGGCAGCTGGGGAATTTAAATTCAGATTAATAAAATTCAGAAAATAAAAAGCTAGTATCAGTGACCATGAAACTATTGGATTGTTGTAAAAACCCATCTGGTTCACTAATGTCCTTTAGGGAAGGAAATCTGCCGTCCTTACCCGGTCTGGCCTATATGTGACTCCAGACCCACAGCAATGTGGTTGACTCTTAACTGCCCTCTGAATGGCCCAGCGAGACACTGGGTTGTAACAAACCGCTACGAAACACATTGGGCCAGAAATTCGGGTCTCCACGGGTGAGTACGCGCTGTGTACTCACCCGTAGACCCAATGAAAGTGCCGGTTTCGCGCATGCGCTGGAAACCGGAACTTCCGTTCCCCTGAAGGAAGGGGTTCACAGGTCAAACGCGTGCGCCGGAGAGGCAGCGCGCACGCAGCGAACTTCGGTTTTTTTTCAGGTTTCTCCGTGAGGGTAAGTATGGAGAAGCTGCGCGGGTAAAAGGAGGCGCAAGGCCTGTTTTTAACAAGGTAAGTGGTGAATTAAATACAATTTAAACATTTTTTCAACAGGTTTATCTTTTTTACATACTTTAAAGAAAGGTAAGTTTATTTTTAGCACCGTTATAAAGTGTAATTCATGTTTTCAAAAATTTAAATTTTTGTTTAAAGTAGTTAATTTATGTAATTTATAGTTATTTTAAAAATGTGATTTTAAAAAAAAATTTATTTGAAGTTTTAGTGAGGTTTTGGGGCCGATCTCTATTCATAGATTTGACAGGTCTTCCTGTCAAAATCTATGAATGAAGATTCCCTGCTCCGATTGGCTCTCCATGGCCCACGTGATCCCAGGGGACGCTTCAAACTAACTGCGCCCCTGGGATACGCAAGCACTGCGCGCCGGCAGCTGCAGGAGGCCCAGGAGCTGAAGTCATCGTGGGCCTGAAGCACAATGGCAGGCGCGGTGTGTAAGTACACGCGCGATCCTTGCACCCGCGGGAAGCCGGAGAGCCGAATTTCTGGCCCAATAATAAGAATAAAACCGGACGGACCACCCGGCAACACGGTGGCATAGTGGTTAGCACTGGTGCCTCACAGCGCCAGGGACCCGGGTTCGAATCTGACCTCGGGTGACTGTCTGTGTGGAGTTTGCACATTCTCCCAGTGTCTGCGTGGGTTTCCTCCGGGTGCTCCGGTTTCCTCCCACAGTCCAAAAATGTGCAGGTTAGGTTGATTTGGCTATGATAAATTGACCCTTAGTGTTAAGGGGGGATTAAATATGTGGGGTTATGGTGATAGGATGGGATATGTTAGGGGGAATTAAATATGTGGGGTTACGGGGGTAGGGTGGGATATGTGTACTGTGGGGATTAAAGTGGGGACAGGGTACTGGATTTGGATGATCAGCCATGATCGTATTGAATGGTGGAGCAGGCTCGACGGGCCGAATGGCCTACTCCTGCTCCTAGATTCTATGTTTCTATGACCTAACAGCATTGTTAACCACACGGACTGCAGCGGTTCAAGAAGGTGGCTCACCACCACCTTCTCGAGGGCAATTAGGGATGGGCAATAAATGCCATGTGACGCCCACTTCCCGTGAATAAACTTTTTTTAAATTAGCGACTTCACCCAGAGTAGGTTCCTTGCTCCAGTGCTGAGTTTAGCTGAACCTCTCTGGGTGCTAACACCGGTTTCAATGCCTCAGGGGGATCGACCAGGTTTCCTGTTCCTGAGCACCTTACAGCAAGCCACTGTAGAAGTGTGTCTGAATGAAGGCCAGGTCAGGTGGGGTCAGGATTGGACTCAGCCGCTGTGAATCCTGCAATCAGACATCATGCAGACACTTAACCGGCAGGACTCGTGTCAATTAAGGGTGACACTGGAGGGTGTCCTACACCCATTAAACCTAACCCCAGCAAGGACTTCATAGTTTCAGGATGGTCGGAGAGACAATTACTGAGGGGAAAACACAGCCAGGTTCAGTATCAGTGACCCTTCAGATCTTGGGTTGCCGGCATTGGCCTGGAGTCTCCAGGAATTAAAGATTCATCTGCAGGTCACTGCTGCGATCAATCACATCAAACCCTTGTCCTTCTGGGTGGAAGAGGTCGCGGGTTTGGGAGGTGCTGCCGAAGAAGCCTTGGCGAGTTGCTGCAGTGCATCTTGTAGATGGTTCACACTGCAGCCACGGTGCGCCGGTGGTGGAGGGAGTGAATGTTTAAGATGGCGGATGGGGTGCTGATCAAGCGGGCTGCTTTGTCCTGGATGGTGTTGAGCTTCTTGAGTGTTGTTGGAGCTGCACTCATCCAGGCAAGTGGAGAGTATTCCATCACACTCCTGACTTGTGCCTTGTAGATGGTGGAAAGGCTTTGGGGAGTCAGGAGGTGAGACACTCGCCGCAGAATACCCAGCCTCTGACCTGCTCTTGTTGCCACAGTATTTATGTGGCTGGCCCAGTTAAGTTTCTGGTCAATGGTGACCCCCTAGGATGTTGATGGTGGGGGATTCGCCGATGGTAATGCCATAGAATGTCAAGGGGCGGTGGTTAGACTCTCTCTTGTTGGAGATAGTCATTGCCTGGCACTTATGTGGCATGAATGTTACCTGCCACTTATCGGCCCAAGCCTGAACGTCGTCCAGGTCTGGTTGCATGTGGGCATGGACTGCTTCATTATCTGTGGAGTTGTGAATGGCGCTGAACACTGTGCAGTCATCAGCGAACATCCCCATTTCCGACCTTATTTTGGAGAGAAGGTCATTGATGAAGCAGCTGAAGATGGTTGGGCCTAGGACACTGCGATGATTGACCTTCAATCATCACAACCATCTTCCTTTGTGCTAGGCATGACTCCAGCCAGTGGAGCATTTTCCCCCTGATTCCAGTTTTACTAGGGCTCCTTGATGCCAGACTCGGTCAAATGCTGCCTTGATGTCAAGGGCAGTCACTCTCACCTCTGGAATTCAGCTCCTTTGTCCGTGTTTGGACCAAGGCTGTAATGAGGTCGGGAGCCGAGTGGTCCTGGCGGAACCCAAACTGAGCATCGGTGAGCAGGTGCTGCTTGATAGCACTGTCGATGACACCTTCCATCACTTTGCTGATGATTGAGAGTAGACTGATGGGGCGGTAATTGGCCGGATTGGATTTGTTCTGCTTTTTGTGGACAGGACATACCATACCTGGGCAGTTTTCCACATTGTCGGAAAGATGCCAGTGTTGTAGCTGTACTGGAACAGCTTGGCTAGAGGTGCGGCTAGTCCTGGAGCACAAGTCTTCAGCACGATAGCCGGGATGTTGTCAGGGCCCATAGCCTTTGCTGTATCCAGTGCGCTCAGCCGTTTCTTGATATCACGTGGAGTGAATCGAATTGGCTGAAGACTGGCTTCTGTGATGGTGGGGACCTCAGGAGGAGGCCGATATGGATCATCCACTCGGCACTTCTGGCTGAAGATGGTTGCAAACGCTTCAGCCTTGTTTTTTGCACTCACGTGCTGGGCTCCACCATCATTGAGGATGGGGATATTCATGGAACTTCCCGCTTCCCGTTAGTTGTTTAATGGTCCACCACCATTCACGACTGGATGTGGCAGGACTGCATAGCTTCGATCTGATCCGTTGATTGTGGGATCGCTTAGCCCTGTCTGTAGCATGCTGCTTCTGAGCATGCATGTAGTCCTGTGTTGCAGCTTCCCCAGGTTAGGTACTCCTGGTGCTGCTCCTGCATGCTCTTCTACACTTGTTGTTGAACCAGGGTTGGTCCCCTGGCTTGGTGGTAATGGTAGAGTGAGGTCCATGCGGTTACAGATTGTGGTGGAATACAATTCTGCTGCTGCCCCCAAAGCACCTCATGGATGCCCAGTTTTGAGCTGCTAGATCTTTCTGCACAGAGGAGTACTGATTCATCAGCTGAGGGAGGGCGGTTGGTGGTAAGCAGCAGGAGGCTCCCTTGCCCATGCTTGACCTGAAGCCATGAAACTTCATGGGGTCCAGCATCAATGTTGAGGACTCCTGGGGCCAGTCCTTCCCGACTGTATACCACAGTGCTGCCACCCCTGGTGGGTCTGTCCTTACCCAGGGATGGTGATGGTGATGGAGGAGTTGAGGACATTGGCTGAAAGGTATGATTCTGTGAGTATGACTATGTCAGGTTGTTGCTTGACTAGTCTGTGGGACAGCTCTCCAATTTTGGCACAAGTCCCCAGATGTTGGTGAGGAGGACTTTTCAGGGTTGACTGGGCTGGGTGTGCTGTTGCCGTGTCCGTAGCCGAGGTCGATGCCGGGTGGTCCGTCTGGTTTTATTCTTATTATTGTTTTGTAGCGGTTAGTTACAACTGAGTGTCTCGCTGGGCCATTTCAGAGGGCAGTTAAGAGTCAACCACATTGCTGTGGGTCTGGAGTCACATATAGGCCAGACCGGGTAAGGACGGCAGATTTCCTTCCCTAAAGGACATTAGTGAACCAGATGGGTTTTATACGACAATCCTATAGTTTCATGGTTACCATTGCTGATGCTAGCTTTTTATTCCAAATTTATTTAATTAACTGAATTTAAATTCCCCAGCTGCCGCAGTGGGATTTGAACTCACGTCTCTGGATCATTAAGTTCAGGCCTCGGGATTACTAGTCCAGTGACATTACCACTACACTACCGTTCTCATATGTGCCGGATGTAATCAGCCTGTGACAGGTCATGTACCGGTATCGGATCTAACCAGCCTGTGCAGTGTAAACCACTTGTTTATGAAATAGGAGAATGTTTTTTTGTGGATCAGAGATACACCTGAATGAATAGGAAACTGTCACATGAACCTTTTTCCTGAAATAGATTTCCTTTGCATTTGTGAATGATCGTGTGTGTAACCATGGGATGGGTGGACGGAAGTGAAGAAGTTCAGTGAGTTTCCACTCTTGCCTTGACTGTGGAAATTGATTGCAATGACAATGGCCTGAACTTGGAATAATATCTCTTCCTTTGGCAGCACAACAAAACAAATGATTTTGCCGAGGAAGTTATGAAAATGTAGTGTAGGGTTGTGTCAGGAGAGCTGTACGCTGGGCTGTGAACACAGGATTCGCTTTGTACTGGTGGGGTCGGTGGAACCCTTTATTCACGTTGTACAATGGATCTCCTGTGGCTGCGAATTCCCTCTGTCTTGCATGATGTTGTATTCAGAGTTAGCACCGAGTGTCGGATCCTACCTGTTTTGTAAAAGCAAAGAATCAAATGTTCATTCGGGGTGTTCATAGAATCATGGAAGGAGGCCATTTGGCCCATCGAGTCTGCGCCGGCTCTTTCGAAGAGCAATCCAGTTAGTCCCACTCACCTGCTCTTTCCCTGCAATTTTTTCTCCTTCAAGTATTTACCCAATTCCTTTTGAAGGCTACTGTTGAATCTGTATCCACCACCCTATCAGGCAGCGCATAATAAAAGAAGTATTTGGTAGAACTGTGCATTCCCCGGAAGGACAAGGGCTTTACTTGTGTAATTAAACAATCCTGGTCAACGAGAGAGGTGAGAGATAGTCTGAACACCCGTCAATGTTCGCGAGTTAATATCCATCAAACAAAAGATTCCAAGTGATGCAAAACAGTATTTGCTAATTAGTCAGACTCGGCCTCCTTTGAAGTGACTCGGGATTCTTTAATTTCAGCAATACTTGATGGGATTTTTTGGGAACTGGAACCTTCTCTTGTGAGAAGTGGAAGCAAAGGGTTTCGGTTCGGCAGCAATCCTGTCCCAGTAGAAGGACGAGATCGCAAAGCACTCGAAGGACTCTTTTTAAGACACTTCCAATTAAAGAGCCGAGTGGGAATGGTGTTTCTCTTGCCGACAGCGATTAATGCCCGATCTCAAAACAAACAGCGACTGGATCTCTTAACGAATTATATATCAAAACATCTAAGATACTGAGGGGGCTCGACAGGGTAGATGCAGAGAAGATGTTCCCCCTCGTGGGGAAATCTAGAACTCGGGGGCATAGTTTCAGAATAAATGGTCGCCCTTTTAGAACTGAGATGAGGAGGAATTTCTTCTCTCGGAGGGTCGTAAATCTGTGGAATTCTCTGCCCCAGAGAGCCGTGGGGGCTGGGTCATTAAATACATTTAAGGTGGAGATAGACAAATTTTTGCAAGATAAGGGAGTGAAGGGTTATGGGGAGCGGGCTGGGAAGTGGCTTTGAGCCTGAGATCAGCCATGATCTTATTGAATGGAGGAGCAGGCTCGAGGGGCCAAGTGGCCTATTCCTGCTCCTATGTTCTTATGTTATTATAGGTAGGCAATTTCAGTCAAATGATGAATCATCTTCAATGCTGAGAAGACCAAGTCAATGACTGTTGAGACAGGTTGATTCTGATGTTCTCCACTTGCCTCTTCTTTAGAAAGGCGCAGGATGCCCACTGTTATAAGAATGCCGATCCTATTGGAAATTGTGTTCAAATTGCACTGAGGGGAAACAATTGATGGAGGTGGTTGGCAAAAGTGGAAATATTGGAATTTGCCCACTCCGACAAGAGAAGATTATCTGTAAACTCTTGGCAGCGCCTGTGAAAGAATGGCACATCCTGCTCGTTCGGAACTGAGAACATTGCCAGAATGCCCAATTTGAGGAAATTTGAAAATGCATCACGTCCTTTCCTCAGTTGTCCTATGGATCAGTGCGAGAGCCACAAATAACCTGGCACAAATATTTCTCATTTTGTTCGTTACTTAATTTGTGTTGCTGGATTCCAATGAATCATTGGTCTTCTGTTAACTGTACGTTCCGAATGATAATCAGATCTGTCTTGCAAAGAACTTGGCCCAAAGACTAATTAAACTTGCCTAAACAATCTTATTTTAACTCCTGAGGTGCACAATCAGTCTCGCAGCTTTCGTGTCAGCCGTGGCTCAGTGGGCAGCACTCTCGCCTCTGAGTCAGGAGGTTGTGGGTTCAGAGCCCCCACTCCAGAGACTCGAGCACAAAAATCCAGGCCGACACTCCAGTACAGTACTGAGGGAGCGCCGCACTGTCGGAGGGGCAGTACTGAGGGAGCGCTGCACTGTCGGAGGGGTACTACTGAGGGAGCGCCGCACTGTCGGAGGGGCAGTACTGAGGGAGTGCCGCACTGTCGGAGGGGCAGTACTGAGGGAGCGCCGCACTGTCGGAGGGGCAGTACTGAGGGAGTGCTGCACTGTCGGAGGGGCAGTACTGAGGGAGTCCTGCACTGTCGGAGGGGCAGTACTGAGGGAGCGCTGCACTGTCGGAGGGGCAGTACTGAGGGAGTCCTGCACTGTCGGAGGGGCAGTACTGAGGGAGTGCTGCACTGTCGGAGGGGCAGTACTGAGGGAGCGCCACACTGTCGGAGGGTCAGTACTGAGGGAGCGCCACACTGTCGGAGGGTCAGTACTGAGGGAGCACCGCACTGTCAGAGGGGCCGTCTTTCTGATGAGACACTAAACCGAGACCCTGTCTGATCTCTCAGGTGGACGTAAAAGATCCCATGGCACTATTTTGAAGAAGAGCAGGGGAGTTATCCCCGGTGTCCTGGCCAATATTTATCCCTCAATCAAAATCACAAACAGATTATCTGGTCATTATCACATTGCTGTTTGTGGGAACTTACTGTGACAACAGTGACCACACTTCAAAAAGTACTTCATTGGCTGTAAAGCGCTTTGGGACGTCCAGTGGTCGTGAAAGGCGTTATATAAATGCAAGTCTTTCTTTCCTTCCTTTCCCAATTCAGTACTGCCCCTCCGACAGTGCAGCGCTCCCTCAGTACTGCCCCTCTGACAGTGCGGCACTCCCTCAGTACTGCCCCTCCGACAGTGCAGCGCTCCCTCAGTACTGCCCCTCCGACAGTGCAGCGCTCCCTCAGTACTGCCCCTCCGACAGTGCAGCGCTCCCTCAGTACTGACCCTCCGACAGTGCGGCGCTCCCTCAGTACTGCCCCTCCGACAGTGCGGTGCTCCCTCAGTACTGCCCCTCCGACAGTGCGGCGCTCCCTCAGTACTGCCCCTCCGACAGTGCAGCTCTCCCTCAGTACTGCCCCTCTGACAGTGCGGAGCTCCCTCAGTACTGCCCCTCCGACAGTGCAGCACTCCCTCAGTACTGCCCCTCCGACAGTGCAGCGCTCCCTCAGTACTGCCCCTCCGACAGTGCAGCACTCCCTCAGTACTGCCCCTCCGACAGTGCGGGGCTCCCTCAGTACTGCCCCTCCGACAGTGCGGCGCTCCCTCAGTACTGCCCCTCCGACAGTGCGGCACTCCCTCAGTACTGCCCCTCCGACAGTGCGACACTCCCTCAGTACTGCCCCTCCGACAGTGCAGCACTCCCTCAGTACTGCCCCTCCGACAGTGCAGCGCTCCCTCAGTGCTGCCCCTCCGACAGTGCGGGGCTCCCTCAGTACAGTCCCTCCGACAGTGCAGCGCTCCCTCAGTACTGCCCCTCCGACAGTGTGGCGCTCCCTCAGTACTGCCACTCCGACAGTGCAGCGCTCCCTCAGTACTGCCCCTCCGACAGTGCAGCACTCCCTCAGTACTGCCCCTCCGACAGTGCAGCGCTCCCTCAGTACCGCCCCTTCGACAGTGCGGCGCTCCCTCAGTACTGCCCCTCCGACAGTGCAGCACTCCCTCAGTACTGCCCCTCCGACAGTGCAGCGCTCCCTCAGTACTGTGCCTCCAACAGTGCAGCGCTCCCTCAGTACTGCCGCTCCGACAGTGCGGCGCTCCCTCAGTACTGCCCCTCCGACAGTGCAGCACTCCCTCAGTACTGCCCCTCCGACAGTGCAGGACTCTCTCAGTACTGCCCCTCCGACAGTGCGGCGCTCCCTCAGTACTGCCCCTCCGACAGTCCAGCGCTCCCTCAGTACTACCCCTCCGACAGTGCAGCACTCCCTCAGTACTGCCCCTCCGACAGTGCAGCACTCCCTCAGTACTGCCCCTCCGACAGTGCGGCGCTCCCTCAGTACTGCCCCTCCGACAGTGCAGTGCTCCCTCAGTACTGCCCCTCCGACAGTGCAGCACTCCCTCAGTACTGCCCCTCCGACAGTGCGGCGCTCCCTCAGTACTGCCCCTCCGACAGTGCAGTGCTCCCTCAGTACTGCCCCTCCGACAGTGCGGCACTCCCTCAGTACTGCCCCTCCGACAGTGCAGCGCTCCCTCAGTACTGCCCCTCCGACAGTGCAGGGCTCCCTCAGTAATGCCCCTGTGACAGTGCGGCGCTCCCTCAGTACTGCCCCTCCGACAGTGCGGCGCTTCCTCAGTACTGTCCCTCCGACAGTGCAGGACTCTCTCAGTACTGCCCCTCCGACAGTGCGGCGCTCCCTCAGTACTGCCCCTCCGACAGTCCAGCGCTCCCTCAGTACTACCCCTCCGACAGTGCAGCACTCCCTCAGTAATGCCCCTGTGACAGTGCGGCGCTCCCTCAGTACTGCCCCTCCGACAGTGCGGCGCTCCCTCAGTACTGCTCTTCGACAGTGCGGCACTCCCTCAGTACTGCTCTCCGACAGTGCGGCACTCCCTCAGTACTGCCCCTCCGACAGTGCGGCACTCCCTCAGTACTGCTCTCCGACAGTGCGGCGCTCCCTCAGTACTGCCCCTCCGACAGTGCGGCGCTCCCTCAGTACTGCCCCTCCGACAGTGCGGCACTCCCTCAGTACTGCCCGTCCGACAGTGCGGCGCTCCCTCAGTACTGCCCCTCCGACAGTGCAGCGCTCCCTCAGTACTGCCCCTCCGACAGTGCGGCACTCCCTCAGTACTGCCACTCTGACAGTGCAGCGCTCCCTCAGTACTGCCCCTCCGACAGTGCAGCACTCCCTCAGCACTGCCCCTCCGACAGTGCGGCGCTCCCTCAGTACTGCCCCTCCGACAGTGCAGCACTCCCTCAGTACTGCCCCTCCGACAGTGCAGCGCTCCCTCAGTACTGCCCCCTCCGACAGTGCAGCACTCCCTCAGTACTGCTCTCCGACAGTGCAGCGCTCCCTCAGTACTACCCCTCTGACAGTGCAGTGCTCCCTCAGTACTGCCCCTCCGACAGCGCAGCACTCACTCAGTACTGCTCTCCGACAGTGCAGCGCTCCCTCAGTACTGCCCCTCTGACAGTACAGCACTCCCTCAGTACTGCCCCTCCGACAGTGCAGCGCTCCCTCAGTACTGCCCCGACAGTGCAGCACTCCCTCAGTACTGCCCCTCCGACAGTGCGGCGCTCCCTCAGTACTGCCCCTCCGACAGTGCGGCACTCCCTCAGTACTGACCCTCCGACAGTGCGGCGCTCCCTCAATACTGCCCGTCCGACAGTGCGGCGCTCCCTCAGTACTGCCCCTCCGACAGTGCAGCGCTCCCTCAGTACTGCTCCTCCGACAGTGCTGCACTCCCTCAGTACTGCCCCTCCGACAGTGCGGCACTCCCTCAGTACTGCCACTCTGACAGTGCAGCGCTCCCTCAGTACTGCCCCTCCGACAGTGCGGCACTCCCTCAGTACTGCCACTCTGACAGTGCAGCGCTCCCTCAGTACTGCTCCTCAGACAGTGCGGCGCTCCCTCAGTACTGCCCCTCCGACAGTGCAGCACTCCCTCAGCACTGCCCCTCCGACAGTGCGGCGCTCCCTCAGTACTGCCCCTCTGACAGTACAGCACTCCCTCAGTACTGCTCCTCAGATAGTGCGGCGCTCCCTCAGTACTGCCCCTCCGACAGTGCAGCACTCCCTCAGTACTGCCCCTCCGACAGTGCAGCACTCCCTCAGTACTGCCCCTCCGACAGTGCAGCGCTCCCTCAGTACTGCCCCCTCCGACAGTGCAGCACTCCCTCAGTACTGCTCTCCGACAGTGCAGCGCTCCCTCAGTACTACCCCTCTGACAGTGCAGTGCTCCCTCAGTACTGCCCCTCCGACAGTGCAGCACTCACTCAGTACTGCTCTCCGACAGTGCAGCGCTCCCTCAGTACTGCCCCTCTGACAGTACAGCACTCCCTCAGTACTGCCCCTCCGACAGTGCAGCGCTCCCTCAGTACTGCCCCGACAGTGCAGCACTCCCTCAGTACTGCCCCTCCGACAGTGCGGCGCTCCCTCAGTACTGCCCCTCCGACAGTGCAGCACTCCCTCAGTACTGCCCCTCCGACAGTGCAGCGCTCCCTCAGCACTGCCCCTCCGACAGTGCAGGGCTCCCTCGGTACTGCACCAGGAGTGTCGGCCTGGATTTTGTGCCCAAGTCACTGGAGTGGGGTCGTGGTCGCCATCATTAAAAAATAAACCATTAAGATAAAACTCCGTTGAACCAGAAAGAGCGATTCAGTTCATCGGGTCTTTTGGAAAAGCTGTGGACGGAATCAAAACGACCTCAGTGACAGCCAAGTGATGGAGACTTGAGCCAAGTTAATTCATTCTGTAATTCTCTGGATTGAGAGAGGCCAAGGCTTTCTCAATGCTTCCCACCTCATTAGCCCAGACAGGATGCGCAGCTCATAAACCCACAGTTTAATTGCTCCGAACAAGAAGGCACTTGACGTAACACTAAGTTTAGTACTTTAAGCACAGCTGATGTGTTTGCGTTTAACACGGACTTTGGAGACTTAATTAGACTTTAAGCAAGATCTCGGCATACGAGGGTGGCAGCGGCTTTTACCAGGACAATTCTTACGGCAGTCTTGCTAATTTTTGTTTTTATGAAGAGTGGTGCCTGACACCAGCTCCTGATTCATTGTAAATCACTGAAAGCAAGGTTTCCCCTCGGCTGAGTTTCAGTGCGATCTCACGGATTTCCTTCTGCTCCTTATCAGAGGAAGTCCCAGAATAATCAGGAGTGCTGACTGTCGGTTGGTACCTTTCCCACCACTCGTTGAACTGTGTGTCGCCGGCGAGTAGAAATACCCAGCGTCGAGGGCCCTGGATACAGACACTGGAAAAAATGAAGTCCTCAGTTGCTGCGGCTCTTTTGCTGCTGTGCTTTGGTGACGCATTGGTCGGTAAGGAACCGTTTCCATCCCTTGCTTTGTTCCCCGTAATGACTTTAAAACAGGCGGGAAGGGCAGTGACTCTGTGTGGGAGGTTTATGTGGAGGGAAGGAGTGGAGGGGCTCCCGCTCAATCCGAGGTTCAGCGTATCAAAGGGCAAATCCGAGGAGTCTTTAACCTGAGGTTTTCCAGGTTCCTGGCAGTGAACAACCCGTTTCTCTCCCTCAGCTGAAAGTTATCTACAGATCAGGGACATTTAGGGAGACTGATTTTATAATCACAGATTTGGGCTATTTCTGTTGGAACCTAGTTAAGTGGAGTGCGATGCTCCTGTTATACCCGCCCCTGCACTGTGTCCTTTAGTATTGCCATAACCAGGTTTAAAAAAGTGAGCTATCGGCCCTGATATTTGCTCGGCTCAGGCTGTCATTTTCAGTTTCCAGGACACAGTAATAGCTGGCTGTAATACAGTAAACAAAGACTCGCATTTCTCCAGCGCCTTTCATGACCTCAGGATGTCCCAAAGAGCTTTACAGCCAATTAAGTACTTTTTCAAGTGTAGTCACTGTTGTAATGTAGGAAATGTGGCAGCCAATTTGCACACAGCAAGATCCCACAAACAATTTTGTGATAATGACCGGATAATCGGTTTTTAGTTTTGTTGATTGAGGAATAAGTATTGGCCCCAGGACACCGGGGAGAACCACCCTGCTCTTCTTTGAAATTATGCCGTGGGATCTTTTACATCCGCCAGAGAGAGCAGACGGGGCCTTGGTTTAACGTCTCATCCGAAAGACGGCTGCTCCGACAGTGCAGCACTCCCTCAGTACCGCCCCTCCGACAGTGCAGTGCTCCCTCAGTACTGACCCTCTGACAGTGCAGCGCTCTCTCAGTACTGCCCCTCCGACAGTGCAGTGCTCCCTCAGTACTGCCCCTCCGACAGTGCGGCGCTCCCTCAGTACTGCCCCTCCGACAGTGCGGCGCTCCCTCAGTACTGCCCCTCCGACAGTGCGGCGCTCCCTCAGTATTGCCCCTCCGACAGTGCGACGCTCCCTCAGCACTGCCCCTCCGACAGTGCGGCGCTCCCTCAGTACTGCCCCTCCGACATTGTGGCGCTCCCTCAGTACTGCCCCTCCGACAGTGCGGCGCTCCCTCAGTATTGCCCCTCCGACAGTGCGACGCTCCCTCAGCACTGCCCCTCCGACAGTGCGGCGCTCCCTCAGCACTGCCCTTCCGACAGTGCGGCGCTCTCTCAGTACTGCCCCTCCGACAGTGCAGCGCTCCCTCAGTACTGCCCCTCTGACAGTGCAGCGCTCCCTCAGTACTGCCCCTCCGACAGTGCAGCGCTCCCTCAGTACTGCCCCTCTGACAGTGCAGCGCTCCCTCAGTACTGCCCCTCCGACAGTGCAGCGCTCCCTCAGTACTGCCCCTCCGACAGTGCAGCACTCCCTCAGTACTGCCCCTCCGACAGTGCCGCGCTCCCTCAGTACTGCCCCTCCGTCAGTGCGGCGCTCCCTCCGTACTGCCCCTCTGACAGTGCGGTGCTCCCTCAGTACTGGCACTGGGGATGTCAGCTTGGATTTTGTGCTCAAGTCTCTGGAGTGGGACTTGAACCCACAACCTTCTGACTCAGAGGTGAGCGTGCTGCCCATTGAGTTAGTTCTTTTGCCAATTATTTTAAATCTATGAATTCTGGTTACTGACCCACTTGCCAGAGGAAACAATTTCTCCCTACTTGGTCTAACAAAATCCCTCATAATTTTGAACATCTCTATTAAATCTCTTCTCTGCTCTAAGGAGAACAATCCCAGCTTCTCCAATCTCTCTGACTGAAGTCCCTGGTAGCATCCTGGGAAACCTCCTCTGCACCCTCCCCACGGCCTTGACATCCTTCCTAAGGTGTGGTGCCCTGAATTGGACGCAATACTCCAGCTGAAGCCTAACCAGAGATTTTGTTAAGGTTTAACATGACTTGTTTTCCATTCAATGCCCCTATTTACAAAGCCAACATTGCCTCATAGAACTCATTCCGCCTCATATGTTCTGTAACCTCCTGTAAAACTTACAGGCACATTTTCAGGATTATGATACGAATGTCTAGAAATGCTGGAAGATTTCGCCATCTGTTCATCGCCATCCCCCATTGTCCTTGGAGTGTATTATGTCCGCTCTTTGATTGTATTAATACAGAAAAGCCTAGCGCATGCACTTGGATAGAGAAATCAGATCTCCCTTTAAATATAAAGGTCTGATTTCAGCCTATCAGGAATGGGAAAGTCTATCCATCTACAAAATGCTTACAGAGAATGTACAGCACAGAAAGAGGCCATTCGGCCCAACCGGTCCAATCCGGTGTTTATGCTCCACACCAGCCTCCTCCCACCCCTCTTCATCTCACCCCATCAGCATATCCTTCTACTCCTTTCTCCCTCATGTACTTATCGAGCTTCCCCTTAAAGGTATCTATGCTATTCGCATCAACCATTCTCTGTTTTGTAGCCAGCTTGCTATCCATTCTGCTACTTGTCTCCTGACTCCACATGCTCTGATCTTAGTCATTAGTCTACTATGTGGTACCTTATCGAAAGTCTTTTGAAAATCCAAGTTTATTACATCTACTACATTACCCTTGTCTACTCTTTCTGTTACTTCTTCAAAGATTTCAATAAGGTTGGTCCAGCATGACCTTCCCTTTTGAAATCCATGTTGACTATTCTTTATTATATTTTTGGTTTCTAGATTTTTTTATTACATCTTTGAGTAAAGATTCCATTATCTTTCCTATCACCAACATTAAGCTAACTGGTCTATAGTTCCCTGGACTTGTTCTATCTCCCTTTTAAATTTAGGAATATTAGCTGTCCTCCAGTCCTCTGGCACTATTCCCTTTTCTAATGAATTTTTATAAGTATATAAAAGTGCCGCTACTATCTCTTCCCTTGCTTCTTTTAATATGCACGGATGCAATACATCTGGACCAGGGCTGTTAACCTCTCTAAATCTAGCTAGTTTATCGATTATCCTCCCCCTTTCTACCTTCAATGTCAGCTGTGATTCAGTGGGTAGCACTCTTGCCTCTGAGCCAGAAGGTCATGGGTTTGAGTCCCAGTCCAGGGACTTGAGCACAAAATCTAGGCTGACACTCCAGGGCAGTACTGAGGGAGCTCTGCACTGTCGGAGGGGCAGTACAGAGGGAGCTCTGCACTGTCGGAGGGGCAGTACGGAGGGAGCTCTGCACTGTCGGAGGTGCCGTCTTTCGGATGAGACGTTAAAAATGAGGTCCCCGACAGCTCTCTCAGGTGGACGTAAAAGACACTATTTTGAAGAAGAGCAGGGGAGTTCTCCCCGGTGTCCTGGGGCCAATATTTATCCCTCAATCAACATCATTAAAACAGATTATCTGGTCATTATCACATTGCTGTTTGTGGGAGCTTGCTGTGCACAAATTGGCTGCCGCGTTTCCTACATTACAACAGTGACTACACTTCAAAAAAGTACTTCATTGGCTGTAAAGCGCGTTGGGACGTCCGGTGGTTGTGAAAGACGCTGTAGAAATGCGAATCTTTCTTCGAATGTCTTGATATCAGTTTTTTGCTCTCTTCTTCTCGTGTCACGTCCACCCTGTTAGTCTCCCTGGTAAACACTGAGGCAAAGTGAGAATGCTGCACTGAGCTAGAATTACACAGTATTCACAGCACAGAAACTGCTCCGTGCCGGTGTTTAGGATGAAAGAAGCTCCTGTGTGTGTCGTCTCTTCCTGTATTCGTGCCTCTTATCCGGAAGCTCATTCGATCATTAATTTCAAAGGACAGAAAACTCACCGGAGCCGTGTCGCCCTCGACACTCGACGCACGCTCCTGTCGCTCAAGGCTCTGCGCCAGCGCTGTCACATTAACCGCGCGCTATTTGCACCCGCATCATTTGATAATTATGTTGAGAGACTTTTTCCCCATAGCTCCTTGCAGGGCCTTTTGGGGGGTTTTTTTTTCAGCAGTGTTGATGTGATTCGGTAAGCTCGATGCAGGCTGCACCCGCTGCAATCTGCCGAAAGCCAGTCTTTGCTGGGGCTGCGCAGGAGGGAGCAGGAACGGAAACTGAGTTTCCAACTCCCACACAGGACCAGGATGAGTCAGGCAAAAGGTCGCGATGTGGATGTATTGAAGACAAGTTAGTATTTGCTGATGAGCGGTAATCAGGGACAGATGTGGGAGAATGCGGAGGCTGTGATCCGATCCCAGTCCTGCCGGCAGTCCCACTCAAACCAGTGCAGAAGATTAGACAATTCGGAGCATGATAAGGCGGAAAGGAGCGGACACATTGCAATCAGGATTATCCAAATCTTTTTCAGGGAGTTCCATGAATGTGAAAAAAACAAGAACGAAGGATGCACAAGTCAGAGAATCAAGAATAGAATCAGAGAAACTTACAGCCTTTAATAAGGGGAGGAAGGCCTGCAGTCCCGCAGCACGTAGCACCGCGATATTCCCTCGCAGCGCCCCAAGAGGGAGGTGTGACGCTTCCAGTAGCACCCCGCTTCCCCCTTGGGGCGTTACCGGTGAATTTCGGCTGCGGGGGCGCTAATTTTTTCAGGGCGCGACCCAATTTTTCCCCCATAGAGTCATAACGGCACAGAAGGAGGCCATTCGGCACATCGAGTCCGTGCCGGCTCTCTGTAAAGCAATCCAGTCAGTCCCATTCCCCCGCTCTATCCCCGTAGCCCTGCAAGTTTATTTCCCTCCAGTGCCTATCCAGTCTCCCCTTGAAAACATTGAGTGTCTCCGCTTCCACCACTTCCGACGGTAGCGAGTTCCAGGTCCTCACCACTCGCTGCGTAAAAAAGTTTTCCCTCACATCCCCCCTGTATCTCTTGCCCAAAACCTTAAATCTGTGTCCCCTAGTCCTTGTACCATCAACTAGTGGGAACAGCCTTTCCCCGTCTAGCCTATCCAAACCCGTCATAATCTTCTACACCTCTATCAACTCACCCCAAATCATCATCTTGAAAACCTCTATTCGGTCACCTCTTAACCCTCGCTGTTCCAAGGAGAACAGTCCCAACTTTTCCAACCTCTCCTCATCACTGAAGTCCCTTACCCCTGGTAACATCCTGGTAAACCTCCTCTGCACCTTTTCCAGGGCCTTCACAGAGGAGTTTACCAGAGTCCAATCTGGCAGTCTGACACCTGGCTGGCAGTTTCTGAGCGACACAATTCCCACTGCCATCTTCAAATAAATCAACACCAAGCTAAGACGGTCACTCTTAATATGGAGACTGTTGTCAAACCTCCAGGATAGTTCTGGAGTCTCCAGGAATTAGCGCTAAAGAGGCTGAGGGATGTGAAAGAGCAAATTAATGCAAAATGAAAACATTGATAAATAGCACTTCTCGTAAAGCATCGGCCCCGCTGAGTAATCTCAGATATTGTGTTTACTTCACTTTCTTTTTCTGTCAATCGTGGCTCAGTGGGTGGCACTCTCGCCTCTGAGTCAGAAGGTTGTGGGTTCACATCCCACTCCAGAGACTTCAGCACATAATCCAGGCTGACACTCCCAGTTCAGTACTGAGGGAGCGCTGTACTGTCAGAGGGTCAGTACTGAGGGAGCGCCGCACTGTCGGAGGGGCAGTACTGAGGGAGCGCTGCGTTGTCAGAGGGGCAGTGCTGAGGGAGCGCCGCACTGTCACAGGGGCAGTACTGAGGGAGCGCTGCACTGTCAGAGGGGCAGTACTGAGGGAGCTCCGCACTGTCAGAGGGGCAGTACTGAGGGAGCGCCGCACTGTCAGAGGGGCAGTACTGAGGGAGCTCCGCACTGTCAGAGGGGCAGTACTGAGGGAGCGCCGCACTGTCGGAGGGGCAGTACTGAGGGAGCTCCGCACTGTCGGAGGGGCAGTACTGAGGGAGCTCCGCACTGTCGGAGGGGCAGTACTGAGGGAGCGCCGCACTGTCGGAGGGGCATTACTGAGGGAGCGCCGCACTGTCAGAGGGGCAGTACTGAGGGAGCGCCGCACTGTCGGAGGGGCAGTACTGAGGGAGCTCCGCACTGTCGGAGCGGAGGGGCAGTACTGAGGGAGCGCCGCACTGTCGGAGGGGCATTACTGAGGGAGCGCCGCACTGTCAGAGGGGCAGTACTGAGGGAGCGCCGCACTGTCGGAGGGACAGTACTGAGGGAGCGCCGCACTGTCAGAGGGGCAGTACTGAGGGAGCGCCGCACTGTCGGAGGGACAGTACTGAGGGAGCGCCGCACTGTCGGAGGGGCAGTACTGAGGGAGCGCTGCACTGTCGGAGGGACAGTACTGAGGGAGCGCTGCACTGTCAGAGGGGCAGTACTGAGGGAGCACTGCACTGTCGGAGGTGCCGTCTTTCGGATGAGATGTTAAACTGAGGCCCCGTCTGCTCTCTCAGGTGGATATAAAAGATCCCAAGGCCACTATTTTGAAGAAGAGCAGGGGGAGTTCTCCCCGGTGTCCTGGGGCCAATATTTATCCCTCAACCAACATCACTAAAAGAGATTATCTGGTCATTATCTCATTGCTGTTTGTGGGAGCTTGCTGTGCGCAATTTTGGCTGCCGCGTTTCCTACATTACAACAGTGACCACACTTCAAAGTACTTCATTGGTTGTAAAACGCTTTGGGACGTCCGGTGGTCATGAAAGGCGCTGGAGAAATGCAAGTCTTTCTTTTTCTTTACTTTATAAATAGTTAAATGCAAGGCTTACTTCAGACTTACCTGGATGGTGATTGAGTTACACATGTCCCGCTGGGGAGAGGATGGCATTGCTGACGTTCAACGGAAGAGGCTACTTCCTGTTTTCTGAGACTAAGCACTGGATCAGACCAGAGCCAAGGTTTCACTGCACTCTGATTGTGGAAAAGATCAAACCTGACTGAACAGATCCACTCTTCCCAACCTGCCCCAATTCCGGTATCTGGATATATTCCCCTTCTTACAGTTTCCTGCGGCAGGAACAGGAGTTTGTTTCCGTTGGCTGCTGTCCAGATCTCTCATCCGCTCTTTTGTTTTGCCGTCAAGAAATCTGTTTGATTCAAGTATTGGTTGTGGGAAAAGAGCAGGGGGGAGTGGGACTAATTGGAGAGCTCCCTCAGTACTGCCCCTCCGACAGTGCGGCGCTCCCTCAGTACTGCCCCTCCGACAGTGCGGCGCTCCCTCAGTACTGCCCCTCCGACAGTGCGGCACTCCCTCAGTACTGCCCCTCCGACAGTGCGGCGCTCCCTCAGTACTGCCCCTCCGACAGTGCGGCGCTCCCTCAGTACTGCCCCTCCGACAGTGCGGCGCTCCCTCAGTACTGGCCCTCCGACGGTGCGGCGCTCCCTCAGTACTGCCCCTCCGACAGTGCGGCGCTCCCTCAGTACTGCCCCTCCGACAGTGTGGCGCTCCCTCAGTACTGCTCCTCCGACAGTGCAGTGCTCCCTCAGTACTGCCCCTCCGACAGTGTGGCGCTCCCTCAGTACTGCCCCTCCGACAGTGCTGTATGATTCATTGCATGAAGGACACCACAATCCCACCGGGGTAATTGCCAGGACACCAGGGTCAGTGGAAATCAGCCTGGAGGCGCTTCATGGTTCTCTGAAGATCAGCTGTTCACCAAAGGGATGACTCGCTCACCAATCTCAACCTCCGATCTAACCCGCCGACCCACCAGCTGATCATGGTGCTACTCATTGTGCTGCCTTTTTATTTACCCCTGTGATTTTTTTAGCAATATGGTGTCTACCCGGTGAAACTAGCTTACCCCCGGTGCTCACATTGGCACGAACCAGTAACCAGGGTATGGAGATGAGGTAAAATTGCTACCATAGAGACATAGGGCTGGATTTTCATTGACCCGTGGAGGCGGGTTTGGAGGCGTGTGGGGGGTTAAAATTGCGAAAACTGGCGGGCGGGCACAAGTCCACCTCCATCCCGCCTCCACGCAATTTTCATTAAATTGTGTCTGCTGGTCCCGACTCCATCCCGCCTCTAAGAGGCAGGATAGGTTGTTAAGGCCCTTAACAAGCACTAAATTGCCTCTATAATGCCATTTTGAAAGGCCTTTGTGATTTTAACCCTTGTTCCACGTGAAGCACGCCTGTTCTGAACCACGATTGTGAAACCTGGCGGGAGCACATTTGGATATGGAGAGTTGACGCTGGCTGGCTGGCTGTGGGGATGGATGTATATATGGATGGATGGAGAGGAGACATATCTGGGAGTGGTGGTGTAAAAATATCTGGGAGCAGACTTAGGGCTGCTGCTGCTCATTTTGCAGGTCCTCTCACAGCAAAGGCCAGGCAGTCTCTGAAGACCTTCAATGCAGCAGCAATGATGACATCATCAGAGGCGACTTTCAGACTGAAACCACTAATTTGTTCATGGGTTCCCACATGCTGGAACTCAATTGCCCAATTAGGTGAAAATTGCATCAATCTCCCACATCCAATTGCAGTCGGGTGGATAACACGAAATGCGGATGACACGACCCCAACCCGCCACAGTATCAAAATCCAGCCCGTAGAGTTATACAGCACAGAAAGAGGCTGACGTAATAAAGACTCACTACGCACTTGAACATAAAGCAAGGCTTTAATCAACTTGTAACAAAACATGGAGGTCTAGTTAGCAGTCACTAGCTTCCTGTTTCCAGATTGTCTCTGCCCAAGGTGGGCCCATGCCTGAGTATTTATACTCCCTGGACGGCGCCCCAGCTGGCCGCCCAGTAGTACTTCCTGAGTTGTTACTTGCGATTTATGACATTCTTCCTCCCTAAAAGGTTTGGAAGTCCAGTCTTCCTTTAACGGACTAGGCGGACCAGAAATAGCCGTAGACGTTTAGCTCTCTGCTTGTGACCGGAAGGCACGTCTCCCCGGACCGTGTCCTGGTCCCTGGGTCGCTTGGCCCGTACCGGTAAGTCAGTAGAGTCCGCGTCATCTTGATCATCCTGTGGAGGACTGGGAATATCATGACTCCGGGTGCGGGTCCCCACAGGTGCTGAGCTGGCCTCATCCCGGGTCGTGGCTGGAGATTGTCCGGCGTCCTGGTTTCGGGTGGCCATCCTACGGGGAGCGTCCAGCTCCCTGAGTTGATCCGGTAGCGTTGCCGGCAGATCCCCCGATGTCCCAAGCGGGGCGTCATTTTCATAGGGGTGCGGAGTGTTGATATCATCGTCGTGGGATCCTTCATCATTCGGGCCCGTGTGACCGGTTGGGCAGGGAGCCAGATCTCGGAGCGAGACGGTGGTCTCCCGGCCATCAGGGTACCGTACGTGCGCATACGTGGGGTTTACCTCCGTTAACTCCACCTCGTCAACGAGAGGGTCGTTTTTGGCAGACCGGACGAACCTCCGGAGTAGCACCGGGCCTGGAGCCACCAACCATGACGGTAGAGACGTCCCATATGTAGAGCGACGCCGGAATTTGAAGAATCGCTCATGAGGCGTGACATTAGTAGATGTGGAGAGAAGAGACCTGATAGAGTGTAACACGTCGGGGAGCACCGTTTCCCACTGCTGGTCCGGTAGGTTGCGTGACCTTAGTGCCAGACGGACAGCGTTCCAGATGATGGCATTGTATCGTTCAACCTGTCCATTACCGATTGGGTGATATGGTGTCGTCCTACTTGAGGCAATTCCCCATTGGGAGAGATAACTTTTAAGTTCACTCGACATAAAGGAGGGACCCCGATCAGTGTGGATAAAATTGGCCGTCCCGCAAAGGGAAAAGACCTGATCGAGGCATTTAATTACCGTAGAGGTAAGCATATTAGGGCAGGGGAAGGCGAAGGGAAAGCGTGAATACTCGTCCACCATCGTAAGTAGGTAGGTGTTCCTTGTCGACGAAGGCAATGGCCCTTTAAAGTCTATGCTGAGCCTCTGCATAGGCTGCATTGCATGTATGAGTAAGCCATCTGATGGGCGAAAGAATTGTGGTTTCAATTCTGCACAAATCCTACAGGAGGAGCATGTTTTCTTTACGTCCTCGGTTGAAAATGGTAGATTTTTGGAGCGCACAAAGTGCAACATGCGGGTCACACCAGGATGGCATAAGTCCATATGCAAATCCGCCAGAGTCGACGTTGACATTGAGGAGCAAAATGCCCGTGTGAAGGTATCCGGGGCCACGTTCTGTTTGCCGGGTCGGTAACAGATAGTATATCCAAAGGCAGCCAGCTCCATCCTCCAGAGTTGAATTTTATTATTTTTGATTTTCGTGCGCCTCCAGTTATCCAACATGAAGGCCACAGAGCGCTGGTCAGTTATAAGCGCAAAATGACGCCGAGCAAGAAAATGACCCCATTGGCGTACAGCCTCGATGATGGCCGTAGCCTCCTTCTCGACGGGGGGGTAATGGAGCTCGCTACCCTGCAAGGTTCTGGATAGGAATGCCACGGGTCGGCCACCTTGATTCAAGGTAGCGGAGATCGCCACCTCCGATGCATCGCATTCGACCACAAAAGGAAGATTTTCGTCAATGGAGCGAAGCGTGGCTTTCTCCAGCTGTCGTTTGAGGAGGTTGAAGGCAGAAATAGCCGTAGCTTCCAATGGAAAAGACTTCGCATGGAGCAGGGGCTGTATTTTATCGGAGAAGTGTGGTATCCATTTTGCGTAATAAGCAAACATGCCAAGTGCCTGACGAAGAGAGCCGAGGTACGTCGGGGGAGGGAGCTCCTGAAGTGGACGAAGTCGCTCTGGGTCCGGTTTAATAACACCGTTGCCCACCCAGTAGCCAAGAATGTTCACCGATGGCACCGACTTCACCGATTTGGATTTGTTTAACGTTAAGTGGCGACGGCGGAGTACGTCAAAAAATCTCTGAAGATTGGCGTCATGCTCCTTTTGATCATGGCCGGCAATAGTGATATTGTCTAAATACGGAAAGGTATCCGTCAAGTTCTCTTGCCGGACTAGGCCATCCATGGCCCGTTGGAAGACGGCCACCCCATTGGTGACCCCGAATGGAAGGCGGCGAAACTGGAAAAGCCGAGCATTGGCCTCAAAGGCCGTATACTTCTTGTCGGAGTCTTGCAGTGGCACCTGATGGTACGCACTTTTTAAATCGAAGGTCGAGAATACCTTGTATTTGGCAAGGTTGTTGACCATGGCATCTATGCGTGGCAGCGGGTAGGCATCCAGATCGGTATATTGATTAATAGTCTGCGAATAATCGATACACAGACGTTTTTTATGTTGTTTTAAGGGATTCCTCACAATGACGACCTGAGCCCGCCAGGGAGATGAACATGGCTCGATAATACCGTCGACTAAAAGGCGAGAGATTTCCGCCTCAATAAACGCTCGATCGTCTTGGCTAAAGCGCCGCGATTTGGTGGCTATGGGTTTACAGCGGAGGGGGAAGATTGGCAAACAGGGAGGGTTCACCGAGTAAGGCCGCCGAGAGTGCACAAAACGGCACCTTAGAAATGGTAAGCTCCGGCCTTGACCCTCCAAACTCAAAAGTGATCTTCTTGTGCTGCTTCTGGAAGTCCTGTCCCAGAAGCACATCGCTGCATAAGTTTGCGAGTACTCCGAGCCGGGTGGAGAGATACGTGCGGCCGTTGAGGATGAGGTTGACAAGACAGAAGCCAGAAGAATTGGTGGTCAGAGTCGTCAGAGCCATTGCAATCTCCCTGTCCGAGGGATAAATGTGCAGTTTTAACCTGTTGACAGCCCACTTACTAATGAAGCTGTCAGAGCTGCAGGAGTCGATTAGCGCGCTTAGAGTGTGCCCATTTACTGAAACCTTCGTGGCTGCATGGGACAAACTTTGGGGAAAAACAGCTGTGATGGGAGGAGGGGCAATTTTCCCTTCGGCAACTGTAGCCTTAACAGTAATTCTTGGGGGAGGAGCAGCTCCATAGATAGCAGCTGTGAAGCTAACAGGAGCTCTCGACCGGTATACTTTAGAGGAGCGGCCTTTCTTGTTAGCAAAGGCCCGTGACTGGCATACCTTGGAAAAGTGTCCTTTCTTGCTGCAATGATTGCAGGTCACATTACGAGCCGGGCAAAATTTTCTGTGATGGCACGCCCCTCCACAAAAGAAACACTTTCTTCCTGATTGCCAGGATGCTGCTAGGGCGGGGTCGTCATCAGCGAAGGCCTCTAGGGTAGGGTCGTCGTCCGTTAGAGTAGAGTCAACATCAGTGGGGGCATCCGCCCGAGACCTACCGAAAGACTCATTAAAGGAGATAGCCGCCGCCCGTGCACGTGGTGGGAGATAAGTGTCTGCATTTTTCTTGGCCAAATCCAAGGAACACGCCTGGTCATAAGCAGCCCGTAAATTGAGGGTTTTATTTTCCAGCAGGCGCTGACGTATAAAAGGGGACGCGATCCCATTGATAAAGGAATCGCGGATTAGTTCCTCTTGATACTGTTCAGCTGTAACTGCTTTAAGGTTACAATCCTTGCTGAGCCTGCGAAGTTTCTGGAGAAATTCATCGAGTGATTCCCCAGGCTGCTGCCGAGTTGTGGCCAGTAGGTGTCGAGCAAATATTTCATTTGTGGACTTGACATATAGCTGCTGTAAGATTTCGATAGCAGTGTCATAGACTATACAGTCCTCAATATAATCATACACATGAGGAGACACGTAGTTGATAAGCATTCGTAACTTATTAGGGACATCCGCCCCACATTCTTCAAGAAAGTTGCTAAAGGTACGAAACCAATGCTTCCATACCTTCGCTGCCGCAGGTGCATTCGGGTCCAGGTCGAGACGAGCGGGTCTAAGGAGTTTTTCCATGATGGATCAGTTTCTTGCCCTAGTTCCCTTCTGTGGTTCGAGTTGCAGCTGGTTGTTCCGAATCACACAAAGCGTGGAGACGATTTCAAGTTGATTAAATTGACGTAATAAAGACTCACTACGCACTTGAACATAAAGCAAGGCTTTAATCAACTTGTAACAAAACATGGAGGTCTAGTTAGCAGTCACTAGCTTCCTGTTTCCAGATTGTCTCTGCCCAAGGTGGGCCCATGCCTGAGTATTTATACTCCCTGGACGGCGCCCCAGCTGGCCGCCCAGTAGTACTTCCTGAGTTGTTACTTGCGATTTATGACAGAGGCCCTTCGGCCCATCGTGTCCGCACCGGCCATCAAGCCCTGTCTATTCTAATCCCATTTTCCAGCACTTGGTCCGTAGCCTTGTATGCTATGGCGTTTCAAGTGCTCATCTAAATGCTTCTTGAATGTTGTGAGGGTTTCTGCCTCTACCACCCTTTCAGGCAGTGAGTTCCAGATTCCAACCACCCTCTGGGTGAAAAAGATTTTCCTCAAATCCCCTCTAACCTGCCAGTTACAGTTGACACAATTATTCAGGATTTAAATGTAAGCAGATGTAGGTGATGAAAATCTGTGGGAGATCCTGAGGATGTGAAGAGTGATATATGGGTTCGTCCTTCAAACAACCTACCACCCGCTTCTGTCCTTACTCGGACAACAACAACTTGCATTTATATAGCGCCTTTAACGTAATAAAACGTTCCGGTTCTGTCCCATTCACCCCGAATCATGAAGGCAGAAGGGAGACAAAGATCAGCCCTGTTGTGTCCGTAGCACAGCTGCTACTGACCTTTGACCGGAAATTATAGACCAACATAAACTAACTGGGGCAATTCTAAAGGGGGTGCAGGAACAGAGAGTCCAGGGGGTATAGGTACACAACTCTTTGAAGGTGGCTGGACATATTGAGAAGGCTGTTATAAAAGCATATGGGATCCTTGGCTTTATTAATAGAGGAATAGAGTACAAAAGCCAGGAAGTTATGCTAAACCTTTATAAATCTCTGGTTAGACCCCAGTTGGAGTATTGTGTCCAATTCTGGGCACCACACTTTAGGAAGGATGTCAAGGCCTTGGAGCGGGTGCAGAGGAGATTGACCAGAATGGTTCCAGGGATGAGCGACCTCGGTTATGTGGAGACACTGGAGAAGCTGGGATCGTTCTCCTTCGAGCAGAGAAGGTTAAGGGGAGATTTAATAGAGGTGTTCAAAATCATGAAGGGTTTTCCTAGAGTAAATAAGGAGAAACTGTTTCCAGTGGCAGGAGGGTCAGTAACCAGACGACACAGATTTAAGATAATTGGCAAAAAAAACAGAGGCAACATGAAAAAAAAGAAATTTACTCAGTGAATTTTTACGATCGGGAACGCGCTGCCTGAAAGGGCAGTGGAAGCAGATTCAATAGTAACTTTGAAAAGGGAATTGGATGAATACTTGAAGGGGAAAAACATTACAGGGCTATGGGGAAAGAGCAGGGGGAAGTGGGACTAATTGGAGAGGCTCTTTCAAAGAGCCTGTACAGGCACGATGGGCCGAATGACCTCCTCCTGTGCTGTATCATTCTATGATTCTATCTATTCTTTCCTGCATTCAAAAAAGCATGAAGAATGTTAAGCAATTACTGGACATCCAGGACAGCACTAACATGGAATATTGTGCACTGCAGGGGGACATTCCCAATCAGCTCCGTCGCCAACAGACAGAACGTCATCTGAAGCCGAGACAAGCAGCTCCGCGCCCGCCTCTGCAGCTACAACACACGGTAATCGTTAGTGATCAATGTGCAGAAATGAAGTCTTACAACCTGCAACTCGTGACTTGGTCAACGTTGATTAACAAGCTGTGTTTCCGGTAACTAAAGGCCGTGTCAGAGTGGCTTTCATATCCAATAAGCAGTTTAACATAGTCTACAAACACTGGTGCCCATGATTTAAGAACATAAGAATCAGGAGCAGGAGTCGGCCATTCGAGCCTGCTCCGCCATTCAATAAGATCATGGCTGATCTTCGACCTCAACTCCACTTACCCGCTCGATCCATATATCCCTTGGTTCCCTTAATATCCAAAAATCTATCGATCTCAGTCTTGAATATACTCAACGACTGAGCCTCCACAGCCCTCTGGGGTAGAGAATTCCAAAGATTCACCACCCTCTGAGTGAAGAAATTTCTCCTCATCTCAATCCTCAATGGCCGACCCCTTATCCTCAGACTATGGTTCTAGACTGTGGTTCTAGACTCCCCTATATTGAATGGTTGGACACTAAAAGACATGAACAGTCCACCACACTTCATCCCATGTCCAGCACACTCTTTAACAAAATCACAATTTCTTAGTCCATTTGACTGTGAAGGGTTAATGGACTTTGATGGCCAAGGACCAATATTAAGAAATATTAATTTACAAAATGTAAAAATGTTTCTTGGAACGTTACCTTACCTCAGATACACTGTTCATGAGGCCCCGTCTGCTCTCTCAGGTGGGTATAAAAGATCCCATGGCACTATTTCGAAGAAGAGCAGGGGAGTTATCCCCGGTGTCCAATATTTATCCCTCAACCAATGTGACTAAAACATATTATCTGGTCATTGTCTCATTGCTGTTTGTGGGATCTTGCTGTGCACAAAATGGCTGCTGCATTTCCTACATTACATCAGTGACTACATTTCAAAAAGTATTAATTGGCTGTAAAGCGCTTTGGGATGTCCTGAGGTCATGAAAGGTGCTGGAGAAATGCAATACTTTCTTTCTTCTTTTCTCGCTTTCTCTCTTTCTTTCTCTCTCTCTTTCTCTCTTTCTTTCTCTCTCTCTTTCTCTCTCTTTCTTTCTCTCTTTCTGAAAGGTGCTGGAGAAATGCAATACTTTCATTCTTCTTTTCTCTTTCTTTCTCTCTTTCTTTCTCTCTCTCTCTCTCTCTCTTTCTCTAATGTAGATTCAGTAATGGCACCCTTCTCCTCAGTGGAAAGCTGTACCAGAGTGGAGTTCAGCTGAGAGAAAGGCTGCAGTACTTGTTGCACCGACTCATCAGCTCATGCTTCCCTCAGCAGGGCTGCCACTCCGAGCACAGTGTCCCTGAGTTTACCCCGAGAGCTACGATGCTGAGCTGGCCCCACTTTAACAGCCTTTCACGTCCCGCAGTCAGACGTGCTGCGAAGAGGGCGACGGAGAGAAGGATCAGCGAGGAAAGAATACATTGATGCTACTGTTTTTTTAACTTTACTGAGGTATTCAGGATCAGCGCTGGTTTTCAGTGCTGTGTACGCGAGTCAGCTTCACAGCTTGCTTGCACTTAGGTGAGACCTTCCCTCCGTGATTCCAATGTAACGAGCAGCCGAGTGTTAGCTCCTCGCCCCCTTGAGTTGAAACACCTCGGATGTACATAGTGCTCCATCTACTGGTCTCTGGCTGAAAACTCACAAGACTTGCTCATAGAATCATGAACTATTCGGCCCATCGTGCCTGTGCCGGCTCTTTGAACGAGCTCTCCAATTAGTCCCACACCCCCTGCTCTTTCCCCAGAGCCCTGCAAATGTTTTCCCTTCAAGTATTTATCCAATTCCCTTTTGAAAGTTCCTATTGAATCTGCTTCCACCGCCCTTTCAGGCAGCGCGTTCCAGATCACAACAACTCGCTGCGTAAAAAAAAATCTCCTCATCTCCCCTCTGGTTCTTTTTCCAATTATCTTCAATCTGTGTCCTCTGGTTACCGACCCTCCTGTCACTGGAAACAGTTTCTCCTTATTTACTCTATCAAAACCCTTCATGATTTTGAACACCTCTATTAAATCTCCACTTAACCTTCTCTGCTCTAAGGAGAACAATCCCAGCTTCTGAAGGAAAAAAATTTGCAGGGCTACGGGGAAAGGGCGGGGAAGTGGGACTGGCTGAAGTGCTCTTGCAGAGAGCCAGCACGGGCTCGAGGGGCCGAATGGCCTCCTTCTGTGCTGTAACCATTCTATGATTCCACGATTCTAGCTTCTCCAGTCTCTCCACGTAACTGAAGTCCCTCATCCCTGGTACCATTCCGGTAAATCTCCTCTGCACCCTCTCCAAGGCCTCAACTGAGAAAAGCGTGTTCCATCTGCAGACATCTGGAACTCCTTCCCCCATTAGGCTGTTTGTTAGAACTTTCTGCATTTGTTAAGCACAAGGGGCTTTGACCATTGTACCTGATGTCAGTGCGAATGTATTTTGTACCATAGGAAGAAGCACTGACTCACCATCAGCATCTCCAACAAGCTCAGAATTCCCATCCTCTACCAGTTCGACAGCTAACCCTGATAAGGTGGGACTAGCTTCTGTATCCACAGCACATTCTGCAACTCAAGCGCCCATAACTGGTAAGGTTTTTGCATTTGAAATCACCCCAAATTTCTTTCCCCCCGAGGCGACTTGCTTGAAAGCACAGCGCGGGCATGTTTGAGAAGCTGTAAAGGAGACTCCAGAAGTCTGCCACAAAAAATAAGGCTTTAACGGATGAGAATTAATTTCTCCATTTCTGCAGTGTTGGATATTCTAAGAGTGCTTCAGAGTGTTGCAAATGAGCAGCCAGTTTATTCCATGTCGCGAAAGTCAGGAGTGACAGAGTCACAGGGGCTGAATTAGGAAGGACTTAAGAACATAAGAATTAGGAGCAGGAGTCGGCCATTCGGCCCCTCGAGCCTGCTCCGCCATTCAATAAGATCATGGCTGATCATCGACCTCAACTCCACTTTCCCGCCCGATCCCCATATCCCTCGATTCCCCGAGAGTCCAAAAATCTAGCGATCTCAGCCTTGAATATACTCAACGATTCACCATCCACAGCCCTCTGGGGTAGAGAATTCCAAAGATTCACAACCCTCTGAGTGAAGAAATTTCTCCTCATCTCAGTCCTGAATGGCCGACCCCTTATTCTGAGACTGTGCCCCCTGGTTCTAGACTCTCCAGCCAGGGGAAACAGCCTCTCAGCATCTACCCTGTCAATCCCCCTCAGAATCTTGTATGTTTCAATGAGATGACCCCTGGTTCTAGTTTTCCCTACCATTGGGAACATTCTGCCCGCATCTAATTTGTCTAAACCAGTCAGGATTTTAAATGTCTCTATAAGATCCCCCCTCATTCTTCTGAACTCCAGAGGATACAAGTTCAGTTGACCCAATCTTTCTTGATATGTCAGTCCGGCCATCCCAGGAATCAATCTAGTGAACCTTCGCTGCACTCCCTCAATAGCAAGAATGTCCTTCCTTAAGTTAGGAGACCAAAACTGCGCACAATACTCCAGGTGTGGCCTCACCAAGGCCCTGTACAACTGTAGCATCACCTCCCTACTCCTGTACTCAAATCCCCTTGCTATGAAGGCCATCATTCCGTTTGCTTTCTTGACTGCCTGCTGCACTTGCATTCCCACCTTCAGTGACTGATGTACCATGACGCCCAGGTCTCGTTGCACCTCCCCTTTCCCTAATCTGCCACCATTCAGGTAATAGTCCGCCTCTCTATTTTTACCACCAAAGTGGATGACCTCACATACATTTGCCCATTCACCCAACCTGTCCAAGTCACTCTGTAGCCTCCTAGCATCCTCCTCATTGTTCACACTGCCTCCCAATTTAGTGTCATCCGCAAATTTGGAGATATTACATTTAATCCCTTCGTCCAAATCATTAATATATAATGTAAACAGCTGGGGTCCCAGCACCGAACCCTGCGGTACCCCGCTGGTCACTGCCTGCCATTCTGAAAAGTACCCATTTACTCCTACTCTTTGTTTCCTGTGTGCCAACCAGTTCTCAATCCACGTCAACACATTACCCCCAATCCCATGTGCTTTAACTTTGCTCACCAATCTCTTGTGTGGGACCTTGTCGAAGGCCTTCTGAAAGTCCAAATACACCACATCTACTGGTTCCCCCCTGTCCACCCTATTGGAAACATCCTCAAAAAATTCCAGAAGATTTGTCAAGCATGATTTCCCTTTCACAAATCCATGCTAACTTGGACCTATCATGTCGCCACTTTCCAAATGGTCTGTTATGACATCTTTAATAATTGCTTCCATCATTTTACCCACGACCGATGTCAGGCTGACCGGTCTATAATTCCCTGCTTTCTCCCTCCCTCCTTTTTTAAAAAGAGGGGTTACATTGGCCACCCTCCACTCCATCGGAACTGATCCAGAGTCTAAGGAATGTTGGAAAATGATCGTCAATGCATCCACTATTTCCAAGGCCACCTCCTTAAGTACTCTGGGATGCAGACCATCAGGCCCCGGGGATTTTTCAGCCTTCAGTCCCATCAATTTCCCCAATACCTTTTCCCGACTAATAAGGATTTCCCTCAGCTCCTCCCTCTTACCAGATCCTCTGACCCCTTTTATTTCCGGCAGGTTGTGTGTGTCCTCCACAGTAAACACCGAACCAAAGTACTTGTTCAATTGATCTGCCATTTCCTTGTTCCCCATTACGACTTGCCCTGTTTCCGACTGCAGGGGACCTACGTTTGTTTTTACTAACCTCTTTCTTTTTACATATTTATAGAAGCTTTTGCAGTCCATTTTAATGTTCTCTGCAAGCTTCCTTTCATATTTTATTTTCCCTGCCCTAATCAAACCCTTCGTCCTCCTCTGCTGAGTTTTGAAGTTCTCCCAGTCCCCGGGTTTGCTGCTACTTCTCATTCTTCGAAACTCCAGAGAGTATAGGCCCAATGTACTCAATGACACCCCTATGGGAATAAACTTCCCATTCCTTTTTCTCAGGGTGGTTTTCTGACATAGCGCTGCGGGAGGGTGAGTGGGGTTTTACCCACCAGTTGCGCATATCAGAAATTCGGATGCGGGCTGTGCACACTGTTTCGGTCATTGTATTAAATGGTTCAATTTCCAATATGCCCTCCCGACAACCAAGGCTCCTTGACACTGTAAAATGATCCCTATAATCTTCTGCTTATCCTGCCATTATAGGAATCATGTTATTTTAACTATTGGGAAAGACTGAACAGGCCGGGTCTCTTTTCGTTAGAAAGGCGAAGGCTGGGGGGACGTGACCTAAAGTAACAGAAAGAGTAGACACGGATAGTGTAGTAGATGTAATATACTTGGATTTTCAATAGGCCTTCGATAAGGTACCACGTAGACTAAGGTCAGAGCATGCGGAGTCAGGGGGGCAGGTAGCAGAATGGATCGCAAGCTGGCTACAAAAGAGAGAGTAGTTGAGGTGAATAGCATAGATGCATTTAAGGGGAAACTAGATAAGCACATGAGGGAGAAGGGAATAGAAGGTTAGGAAGTAGGGTGAGAGGAGGCTTGTGTGGAGCATAAACACCAGGCACGGACTCGATGGGCCGAATGGCCTCCTTCTGTGCCATTATGACTCTATGGGGGAAAAATTCAGTTGATTAGCGCCTAAGAGGGCGCTAACGGGGCGCAAAGTAACTAGCGCCCGGGCGCGGCGATGTTTGTGCTGCTCGCAAAAGTGACCGGACATTTTGCGGCAGTGCTAAACACTACCGCCACGATCTCCTGCGCCCGCAGATCGTGACGTCAGTCAAGCGTGCAACGCCCTGGTAGCGCCCTGGACCGGATATTGAGTGGCGCCCCCTGCCTTTCCGCCTGCCGCTAGCAACGACAGGTAGAGGGGAGCGTTTTGCAGTCGGGAAGGGACTGGGGGAGCGCTATTTAAAGGCGACCGCTTCCTGCCTTTTTGAACCACACATTCTGAGAGTGAGAGAGAGACTTCTGGAGAGATTCAACGCTGTGTGAAGGAGTTTTGGGTACTGAGCAGTGCTTTGCAGGTTCATTTTGATTTGACCTTCCTTGTATCGATTTAGAAGAGATTGTGGGGGCTGCACTCTGAGCTCTTTCCCTGGATCTCTCCATTGTTCTTTCCAGCAGATTTGATGTAGAGGTCTCTCCAGGCCGAGATTCAAGGCTGCAATGAGCAGGATGTGGATGGAAAGCAAGATCGACCCTCCCCTTTAAGAACTGGCTCGCGCCATTGTGTGTGTGTTCCGTTGCTGACTGACATCATATGAGCTTCGCCAGCGCTCTGAGTTAGCGCCTCGCTCCTCGGCGTTAGCACCTTAAGACAGATGTGTAGCGCCTGATTTAGCGCTCCAATCACCTCCGGGGTGATAGAAGCCAAGTTTGCAGTTGGAGGCGATAATTAGCGCCAGGCGCTAATCTTTGCGCCCGGCCAATAATTGCGCCCCAAATGGATCGATACTGAATTTCTCCCCCTATGACTCTATGGGGGAAAAATTGAGTCGTGCCCCCTTTGGGGCGCTAACTTTGTCGGGGCGCTTCTTTTAGCGCCCCGAAAAAATTAGTGCCCCCGCAGCCGAAATTCATTGGTAGCGCCCCAAGAGGGAAGCGGGGCTCTACTGGAAGCTCCCCGCCTCCCTCTTGGGGCGCTGCGAGGGAATATCGCGGTGTTACATGCTGCAGCGCCACGCTCTGCGACACGTCACGCCGCGGCATTGCAGGCCTTCCTCACCTTCTTAAAGGGGAGGAGCCTTGCGCAGCTCGACCCGGGGCCCAGCTGGGCCACCAGGGATCGGATTGCCTGCAAAAGAGCCCGGCACTCAAGAGAAGTGCCGGGCTCATGGAGCGCAGCCGGCACTCCGCGGGGGGGGCTAAAGAGGAGGCCGGGGACGGCAACGGGGGCAGGTGCTGGCAGGCAGCCAGCAACAAAAATGGACGCCCGACACCTCGCCTTTAATTAGCGCCACCGCGGCCGCAGGTAGGCCCCCCTGACCCCGTCGGACATAGCGTCCGGCGGTAAATCAGGGGGTACTACCGAAGATCGCGGCCGGGGCACCGCGGAACGCTAACGGTTACCGCCGCTGCTAACCTCCCGCTGAATTTCGCGGGAGGCGTTGGCGGCGCTGCGCCCAGGCGCTAGTTGCTTTGTGCCCCGTTAGCGCCCTCTTAGAGCGCTAATGGGAGGCGCAAAGCAACCGAATTTTTCCCCCTATGACTCTACTTGTGTGTAATGATTATTATAACTGTATTTTAATTCACAGTACACGAGTTGCCTCTCACCTTTCTCCAGGCGTGACTGGCCTTCATTCTGTTGGGCAGTGTGCTAGAACTCCTGGAAACCGGAGCACAAAGTGCCGGAAGGCAGATTGGCTCCAGCCACGTCTCCTGCTGCAATAAGGGGAACCCGCAGGTTGAACGAGCAGGAGCTTTGTTACAGGGAGTGGCTGGGCATGAGGAATCCTCCCATGACCAATTCACACCCCTCCTCGTGGCTGACTCAATGCAGCCCTGCCTGGGGGCTGGGGCCTGTGGGCCTGCGGTTCAGGGCTTGCGGTTTGTGGCATGGAGTTTGGGGTTTGGGGCCTGGAGTTTGAGGTTTGGGGCCTGGAGTTTGGGGTTTGGGGCCTAGAGTTTGGGGTTTGTGGCCTGGAGTTTGGGGTTTGTGGTTTTGACCTGGAGTTTGGGGTTTGTGGCCTGGAGTTTGGGGTTTGGGGCCTAGAGTTTGGAGTTTGTGGCCTGGAGTTTGGGGTTTGTGGTTTGTGACCTGGAGTTTGGGGTTTGTGGCCTGGAGTTTGGGGTTTGGAGTTTTGGGTCTGGGGCCTGGAGTTTGGAGTTTGTGGCCTGGAGTTTGGGGTTTGGGGCCTGGAGTTTGGAGTTTGGGGCCTGGAAACTTAGAAACATAGAAAAATAGAAGCAGGAGTAGGCCATTCAGCCCTTCGAGCCTGCTCCGCCATTCAATATGATCATGGCTGATCCTCTATCTCAATACCATATTCCCGCCCTCTCCCCATACCCCTTGATGCCTTTTGTGTCTAGAAATCTATCTATCTCCTTCTTAAATATATTCAGTGACTTGGCCTCCACAGCCTTCTGTGGTAGAGAATTCCACAGGTTCACCACCCTCTGAGTGAAGAAATTTCTCCTCATCTCAGTCCTAAATGTCCTACCCTGTATCCTGAGACTGTGACCCCTCGTTCTAGACCCCCCAGCCAGGGGAAACATCCTCCCTGCATCCAGTCTGTCTAGCCCTGTCAGAATTTTATATGTTTCAATGAGATCCCCTCTCATTCTTCTGAACTCTAGTGAATACAGGCCTAGTCAACCCAATCTCTGGAGTTTGGGGTTTGTGGCCTGGAGTTTGGGGTTTGGGGCCTGGAGTTTGGGGTTTGTGGCCTGGAGTTTGGGGTTTGTGGCCTGGAGTTTGGGGTTTGGGGCCTGGAGTTTGGGGTTTAGGGCCTGGAGTTTGGGGTTTGTGGCCTGGAGTTTGGGGTTTGGGGTTTGGGGCCTGGAGTTTGGGGTTTGGGGTTTGTGGCCTGGAGTTTGGGGTTTGTGGCCTGGAGTTTGGGGTTTGGGGCCTGGAGTTTGGGGTTTGTGGCCTGGAGTTTGGGGTTTGGGGTTTGGGGCCTGGAGTTTGGGGTTTGGGGCCTGGAGTTTGGGGTTTGGGGTTTGGGGCCTGGAGTTTGGGGTTTGGGGTTTGTGGCCTGGAGTTTGGGGTTTGTGGCCTGGAGTTTGGGGTTTGGGGCCTGGAGTTTGGGGTTTGGGGCCTGGAGTTTGGGGTTTGTGGCCTGGAGTTTGGGGTTTGGGGTTTGGGGCCTGGAGTTTGGGGTTTGGGGCCTGGAGTTGGGGTTTGGGGGTTTGTGGCCTGGAGTTTGGGGTTTGGGCCTGGAGTTTGGGGTTTGTGGCCTGGAGTTTTGGGGTTTGGGGCCTGAGTTTGGGGTTTGGGGTTTGTGGCCTGGAGTTTGGGGTTTTGTGGCCTGGAGTTTGGGTTTGGTGCCTGGAGTTTGGGGATTTGGGGCCTGGAGTTTGGGGTTTGGGTTTGGGCCTGGATTTTGGGTTTGGGCCTGGAGTTTGGGTTTTGGGTTTGGGGCCTGGAGTTTGGGGTTTGGGGTTTGGGACCTGGAGTTTGGGTTTGGGGCCTAGAGTTTGGGGTTTGGGCCTGGAGTTTGGTTTGGGGCCTGAGTTTTGGGTTTGGGGTTGGGGCCTGGAGTTTGGGTTTGGGGGTTGGGACCTGGAGTTTGGGGTTTGGGGCCTAGAGTTTGGGGTTTGGGGCCTGGAGTTTGGGGTTTGGGGCCTGGAGTTTGGGGTTTGGGGTTTGTGGCCTGGAGTTTGGGGTTTGGGACCTGGAGTTTGGGGTTTGGGGCCTAGAGTTTGGGGTTTGGGGTTTGGGGCCTGGAGTTTGGGGTTTGGGGCCTGGAGTTTGGGGTTTGGGGTTTGTGGCCTGGAGTTTGGGGTTTGGGGCCTGGAGTTTGGGGTTTGGGGCCTGGAGTTTGGGGTTTGGGGCCTGGAGTTTGGGGTTTGGGGCCTGGAGTTTGGGGGTTTGGGGCCTGGAGTTTGGGGTTTGGGGCCTGGAGTTTGGGTTTGGGGCCTGGAGTTTGGGGTTTGGGGCCTGGAGTTTGGGGTTTGGGGCCTGGAGTTTGGGGTTTGGGGCCTGGAGTTTGGGGTTTGGGGCCTGGAGTTTGGGGTTTGGGGTTTGGGGCCTGGAGTTTGGGGTTTGGGGCCTGGAGTTTGGGGTTTGGGGCCTGGAGTTTGGGGTTTGGGGCCTGGAGTTTGGGGTTTGGGGCCTGGAGTTTGGGGTTTGGGCCTGGAGTTTGGAGTTTGTGGCCTGGAGTTTGGGGTTTGGGGCCTGGAGTTTGGGGTTTGGGGTTTGTGGCCTGGAGTTTGGGGTTTGGGGCCTGGAGTTTGGGGTTTGGGGCCTGGAGTTTGGGGTTTGGGGCCTGGAGTTTGGGGTTTGTGGCCTGGAGTTTGGGGTTTGGGGCCTGGAGTTTGGGGTTTGGGGCCTGGAGTTTGGAGTTTGGGGCCTGGAGTTTGGGGTTTGGGGCCTGGAGTTTGGGGTTTGGCCGGTTTGTTGGGCCTGGAGTTTGGGGTTTGGGGCCTGGAGTTTGGGGTTTGGGGTTTGTGGCCTGGAGTTTGGGGTTTGTGGCCTGGAGTTTGGGGTTTGGGGCCTGGAGTTTGGGGTTTGGGGCCTGGAGTTTGGGGTTTGGGGTTTGTGGCCTGGAGTTTGGGGTTTGTGGCCTGGAGTTTGGGGTTTGGGGCCTGGAGTTTGGGGTTTGGGGCCTGGAGTTTGGGGTTTGGGAAATTGTCTTGGTTACGAAGCTGGTGCTATTATTTTGCTCTGTTACATCATAGATTGTGAAATAATAAAAAGTACTCTCACCTCTCCAACTTTGTGTTAAGGGTCTCAAACACCTGATAATAGTAAAGGGCCAGAAAGTGGAAGAATTGAAACAATAGCAGGAAAGAGTAGATCTGGTTGGAGGAGGGGCAAGTTCCACCTGTCAGGTTTATGGCGAAAAGCCATCCAAGAAGACACCTCCTACTATCAGGCCTGTCACATTGCTGAATTTAGAGGAGGTCTTGTCTGATAAATTAACATCCCCAACCTGATGTACCCGGGATCCACTCTTCAATCGAATATACCGTGTCCTTGAGTCTCATCCAAAACTCTGCTGCCCATGTCCTAACTCACACTGAGCCCCGTTCACCCGTCACCCCCTGTGCTCGCTGACCCGCGTTGGCTCCCGGTCCGGCAACGCCTCGATTTTAAAATTCTCATCCTTGTTTCCAAAGACCTGCCTTGTGCGTGTAAAACTGAAAATGAGCCACATGAGGGCACGGAGGAATTGTATTACGAGGAGCGATTGTGTAAATTGGGTTCTCAATGGAAAGGAGAGTTGATACGATGCTGTTGTACGATTCTAAAGGGGCTGGATAACGTCGACCGAGTCAAGCTGTTTCACCGAGTCCAGGACAGCAGAGCCAGAGGACACGGCCTGCGCCTGAAGGGGGAAAATTCAACACCAATCTGTGGAAACAATATCTCAGTGAGCGAGTGGTCAATCTGGAACAGGCTCCCGAGGGAGACGGGGGAAGCAGTTAGTGTCGATTCATTCAAATGCAAATTACATCGATTTCTTTCAGAAAATAACATTTTGTTCTCCAGTATCTGAGTAATTGGAGCCATGCCGTGTGGGGAGTGCAGTGTGCTCGGGAGGAACGGGTGACTTTGGACCTTTGGTTCCCCAAAGCTCTCCACCACTGGGGGTTTCCCTCTCCTCGTGTCTGGGTCTGTTGTAGACTCATTGATCGAGATTGATCGCTGGGATTGGTCAACAACTCCATTATTGTTGGATTGTGGGACTCCCAGGATGGTAGTTTTCATTCAGATCTCCGTTGTTCCGAGTGTTTCTGCTGGTTTTGATCCAAGCAGATGCTGCAGTGTGAATTCTTAAAACAATTCGGGTGAGTTTCCGGGTGTTCAGTAGTTTGGTGGATTTACCCAACATCTGGAACACAATGAACCAAATTGAAATGGTCTGAAAACAATGTAACAGCTCCTCAAGGCAACTGAAGCAGATTCCGTTCCTTGTAGCCATGTGATGATTTCCAAATATC